>VDFB02085653.1:0-19320 GCA_007258455.2 Sequoia sempervirens
ATTTACTTTTTTCCAAAAAAGGACTAGTAGCCTAGAAATTACATTGAATTTGCTACAACTTTTATTCTTACATATTTTTTAAATTATGTTAATAACCTATTCAAATTTTTATGTCAAGTTGTCTAACTCTAATTTTCTGAATTTTCATCACCACTTAGAGGCCTAGTTCGGACCCTTATGATCCTGCACTGACCTAGACCATGCAACAACTTGCAACCAACAAAAAAAATCTAAAAGAAACCTGAGAATCAATTACCCATGGTAAATTAAAAATTATGCATATTTTCTCTATAATAACTCTTTACCTTTACCTGAATCTTGACATAAAAATTATAAAAATTTGCTGAAAAGTATCAGTGTGTGCATTGATTAATTCCCATCTCTAGAACTTGGTGAAAAACTAGTTTATCTACATTGAGCTATATAATTTAGCAATTCTCCATAGACAACCTTGGACAGAGCCTTGCTACTAGTCAGGCACCCATAGCCCTGACAAGATTATCTTTTTAATTCCCCAAAACACAACTCTACTGCCAGTTAGGTGTCTATAGCCTCGGTAGAGATATTTGGATAGCCTCAAGAGTTGAATTCTTCTCTTGATATTCATTTTTACATTTTTTCATTTGATATTTCATTGTAAGCTCTTTTGCTTCCATCCGCAAGAAACAAAGCCCGCTATTAGGTTGGGAATTACAGTGGTACCAAAGGTTACTTTTCAAGATTTTACACTAAATGTAAATTCCCTTCATCATTTCACATATTCCCAAAAGATTTAGTTAATGAATTTCCTATATGTGAAACTATCCAACTAAATTCTACCATCCTTATGCCAAATTTTAGCTAACTGCAACTTGTTATCTACTAAAAAAATAGACATAAGTTAAAATTTAGTAGCAAGCTATCAAATCTCCCGATTAATTCTAAATTTAGAGATGTTGATTAGCACCCATCCATTTTATTTCCCATGGGAACCCACTAAAATAAATTTTTATAACAATTTTCAATTTTGGCAACTCTACACTTACATTAATGCATCAAGTTTATCATGATTATACTTAAGCCTGACCATCATACCCTTCATTTATTTTGGATGCCTAATTATTCATGTATTGCTTCCCTCAAGCTCTTCAACATGCTGACATGTGCCACCTTACCGGCTTAACTTTCTTTCAAAATAGCACACTTGGACAATTCATAATTAATACAACTTGATGAAATAAATTGAAATGACCACATTTAATTCTAAAATCTCAGCTTTTCTTGATCCATGATCTTCGTACTAGCAAACTTTGAAGCACTGAACACCAGTTTTGTGAGAATTTATTTGATTTAACTTTTAATTTTGTAGAAAAGTGACCTTTTTCCACCTCAACTTGCATTCCCAAGACATTCTATTTGGGAAACTATGTACCACACATTTCTCACATGGTATCTTTCTATAAATTCAACACTTTCCTTCAAATTCCTCACTTTTATCTTCAATTTCTTTCATTTATCTATTTTTTCTCTGTGTGCTTTCCTACTTCTAGGATATGGATACTCCCATTTGCCTCACTTTTTTTGTAGCCAAACTAGATTTCTAGGCATTATTACAACACAGAGTCTTAGAAAAGGGTTATTCCTTTGGACTAATTTTACTAAGGCATTTCTATGTATGCTCCTTAGAGAGAATTTCATGAATGTCAAAGCCTACTATAGGATAAATTCAGATCTGGCTTCGCAGTTTGTTGCTTCTCTTTTGGACCTTGACCTCCCAATAGTTGAAGTTCATTATGCTATGGTGATGATATTGTCACAAATTTTCTTTGGAAATTTTGACCATGTTCTCGTTGTTTCTCATACAACCATAGGAATTCAATCTATTAATGACATTCCATTGTTTCTAGAACAAGGGGAAGTAGTTCCTCTTTTTCCCTACCTTACTACTTTGCATACCCCCAACCTTGAAGACCATAGGGACAACACCTACCTGGGGTATACACTCCTCCAAGATGAAGCATACCAAATTGAGTAACCTACTTTCCAACTATGCTGGTACTACTTTGCCAACATCCAACCATCCTTTTTTATTTCCTTTTTCTATCTCCCTACAACAAGAATTTTGTATTTCCATGTACATACAAAATATAATGAAATTTTCTCTTTTCTATACTCATGTGTGTATTTATTCCAAATGGTTTTACATTCTTGAACTTATAGTGGAAATGTTTTCAGAATTCAATCATCATGTGTTTTAGGTTAAGAAGAATTTGTTAATATTGGGAACAAAACGAAAAAGCAAGGAAAAATGACTAAAGAAAACTAACCTAAATAATTATAAGTTACCCTAATCAAATGGTTAACCCTAATTAAGCAATTTACTCTAATTTCTACCACTAACTTCATAGTGCTCATTTTTCGAATCCTAGTAGGTTTATCTTTTAATTCAGTCAAATAAATTTTGGACAACCCACTATAAACAAGAATTATTTAATTTTTTACATTTGATAAATAAAAATTTGAATGTATACTTACAAATAATTTGGGTAAGATGTATGGAAATGACCTTATTAACAATCGATTGCACACACCTTCGCCATCTTCTTTGTCATGTACCTTCTTCCATTCTTCGTTCATGGTCTTCAATTTCATTTTTATTTTTTCCATGAGTAGTGTTTATTTATTGATTTTCTCCCTCCCTAGAACTTCTTTTGTTACCCATATTATCCTCGATGTTAACATCACTAATCATTTCATTAGGCCAGTCCTTAATACAATTTGCACAATTATTAGAAAGGGGAAAATTAAAACCTAATATTTTGCAATTTGTGTAAAATCAATAATTTCTTCCCTTTAAAGTTGTGGATTCACAATTAGGAGAAAAAATAATGCATCTCCCAATCATTTCACCCATTCTTTCTTCTCATTATCATCCACATGTGTGAATATTGTTGACCTTCTTCTTTCAAATTCATGCATAAAATGTGATATTAATAATTTTGATGACTTCGCTTCTTTTCCTACAAAGCTTTTGGAATCTCTTCATAGCAATTATAGTTAATGAATCTGTTTAGTCTAAAGATTAAATCACCAAAATTTCTAGTTTCACTAGGGTTAGTAACTTTCTTAGAATTCAAACATGTTTCTAGTAATGGTTACTTTCTTCTTGCACTTATGGATGCCTCCATTAAAAAAATTACCTTGCGAGTACCCAAACATAGCCTAGTCAGGAAAAAATTACAATAAAGTTCACTATGATTAGTCATGTCATGGATCTTGCAATATACAACCCTACCAAAAGTAAAAAAACTTAAGGGAAAAGGCCTCTAGTTAAGGATTTTTTGGAGCTTATCAATCTATTTTTCACTTTCCATTACAAACCTACTTAGATTTCTAACTCACAGGTGAACTTTGAATATGCAATTGAGACAACAATACTAGGTGAAAACACCAAAGGGCCCTCTTTCTAGCCCCACTTCTATTTTCACAGATGTTACACACACACACATACTAGCAGGAAAACAAATTTTCACAAAGTACTATGGGAACCTACATTTCCTGAAAGAATCCATTGGAAAAACCTAAATCTAAGAAAAACTCAGTTTGATCCCAAGGCTCATTTATGTCAGGTCTTGATACACTAAGTTCACTCATGGTTTGTTGTGATATTACTATTAAACACAAGGGGTAAATAGATGTTAAAGATTGACTGGTATCTAAAAGATAGAAACATAATCTTAGTCCAGTCATTCACTAACTTCATGAAATGAAAAAATTGTAATAATATTTGAAACATAAAAAAATAGGGTTCACCACCAAGATGAATGGATCAAGATGATGAACCAACTATTGTTCACTATGGAACATTTAATTATGAGGGAAAAAATATGGAAACAATAGTAAAAAATGCTACCTAACTATTATAGAAACTATTGGAAATTTTTTAGAGCATAAAAATTTGTGTACCTGATTAAAAAGTTGTTGTTTTTGAGCTACAAATGACTTATTCACCTTCAGTGGTGAATGGGTCCCTATTAGGGTTTTTGAAATTAAGATCAAGATCATATTACTTGATTTCTACACTCTCAAATTCCCTGTTATTAACTTTTGATAGTGTGTATGCAATTCTAAAAACTTCATTCCTTGATTTTGAACTTTGAATGACAACTTTTGCAACTTTGAAACTTTGACAATTTTGCTCCAAAATTACTCCAATTGATCTTCAGCCTATAAATCTACAATCACACACTCAAGGGTAGAAAAAATTGTTGATTGTTCATGAATAGGGATTTTCCTCAGTCAAACCCATTATAGGTAATCAAACCAAATGATGGAATGAATGAAATGAAGCATGAAACATGAGGTAATGTAAATGATATCACCTTGGATGATGTCTTGTGAAACAAATCTACAATCTAACATTTAGTGGCCATGAAGAATGTAGATCTTGGATCCTTGAATATGATGTGAACAATGCTTGCAAGTAGATATTCAATGCTACATCCACCTCTTTAGCTCAACAACATGAATGCATGCATCAAACCCTTGACATGATAAATTGATCTTGAATTGTTACAATGAACTCTTGAAATCTACCTTGAAATTCCTTATGAATACTCTTGAAATTCTCTAATGCTTGTAAAATTGAATGCTTGGAGACTTAGAATGAATTTCTAGATCTTGTTAGGATAAATAATGTGAATTAACCCCTTATTTATACTAAATTAGGAGATTAACCCTAAAATTCAAACAATTAAGACTAACACTAGATCTAGAAAAAAACATTATTAAATTGCCACTAGAATGAAAATCAAAAAGGGGGGTCTCATTAAGGGAGGACCCATTGGCCACCTAGGGTGAATGGGTTCTAGATCAATTTACGAAGACCTAACCCCAAGGGATTAAAAGAAGGCTAAATACTCATTTCAGATCAACTAAAAAATGGGGGTCTTGTTAAGGGAGGACCAATTCGCCACCTAGGGTGAATGGTTCCAAGCACCATTTTCCATGACCTAACTTCACTCAATGAAATACTTTATTTATTAAATCATGAATGTCGGGATAGATCTTCGGGAGATGTCAAAATTAAGGCTTAAATTTGAATTAAAAGAGGGTTAATTACTCCAATTACCTTCAATTAATTAATACCACCTAGACAAGTGTGAAAGTTCCTTATAAAGCTTTACAATACTTAAACAAGGTACAAATTTACATACATTTTATAAAAATTGGCCCATTAGTCTTAATTAAGCAAATACATTCTAGAAAAGTGTGAAAGTGTGTTACAACACTTTACAATACTTTACAAAGGATCAATTAAGACATGTTTTAGTCAAATAAAGGTCCTAGAATAGTGTGAATTTGTACAACATATTACAACACCACTCCAAGACATTATTAATTCAGTTTTAGTCTCAATTATCAAACCTAGTAAGGAAAAAGGCATACTTTTTTCATGACTACAATATTTCATTAAACTCAAATTAACTTGCATACACTTAAGTAGATTTAGCATTAAGAATTCAACAACTTCATGGAATCGAAAGATTAATAATAAAAATTCATGTACTTATCATTTTTGGAACATTTTTTGAAATATAGAGCATCTATTCTAAAATAAAGCATAAAATATTACTAAAAAGTAAAATTTCTCCTAAGTATTATCCACACATGCCTCAAGAAATAGCCAAGCCAAAGAAAACCATTTCATACGTCACTAGATTGCTTCACAACTAGAAATAGAAGAATGCAAGAGTTTAAAGAAAGGGGGATTATTTTCCACTAGATAGTGTTAGCATGCACCCTTAAATGGTGCAACACATAGTCATATCCGATAGGAACAAACAATCAGCAACGTAAGATTTCACATCAAGAAATTGCTTTGAAATTAGCACTAATATTAGTTAGCTTCTAATGAAACATACAAGTTTTTAATTTGGAATGGACTAGAAAATAGGAAATAGAACAAAACTTGAATTTTTTTGGTTCTCTGACATCCACAAATTCTAAATTTGAAAATGAAATGAAGAAACTCCTTACCTTTAATAAGTACAAGACACTCGAGAAATTCAAACAACATAGGAGAGGGAATCCAAGGGATGAGTCACAGCAAGGCACACGAAACATGATAGTCAGTAAGATAACTTTTGAATAAATCAACAAATTTTGACCTTCTTCAGCAGTTTGAAACTTCTAGACTTATTTCTTTAAAATTTGATTAGGAAATCAAACTAATTTGAGTAGATTTGTCAAAAAAAGAGGGTGGAACTTCCTCTCATAGATATTTGGAGCAATCAGGTGGAACTAGTTATTAAAATCCTTCAACACTTTTTTTCCTACATTTAGGTTTGGGATTTAGGATAAAACACCTAAAAGTAGATCACCCTAGAGCTAGGCACCCTCATTCATCGTATGCATAATACCTGGATCCCTAGTCTCCTGATTGTTGGTGTTTCTTCGTGTAAAAATTTGTTCTCTCATGAGATTTTAGAGTGCACCACCAAACCTAGTAACATCATCAGATCTACTTGCAATCCAAATTTACCTAATTGTCCATACCAAAACATAGTCCAATGACCTATTTCTCTTGCACATAAAATTTCATATATCATTCCCTTTTAAATAACATTAATAAGACTCATTAATATAAAACCATCACTAATCATAAATCATCTTTCAAAACAAGCCATAAATAACACCTTTTAATGCACTCTCTTGTAATTGTCACTTTAGGTAGACTACCAAACATTTTAGGAATTTGAGAAAAATTAAACAACCAACTTTAACACTTATGCACCAATGGTTCTTTTACCTTGTACCCAATAGCTTGCACCTAACATATTTCAACTTTATTGGAACAAAACTCATCTGGACCAAAGTTACCACCAAAACCTTTATATTCCTCAATTTTTTACTTTTGGATTACAAGAACTTAACAGACTTTTCTTAAAGAATTTATGCCAATTTGGTACCCTAGTACCTCAATACCTAGTGTATTCAATACCTGGTATCTTCAAACCATGAATTATTCCATAAATCCCCACTTTAACATTTTCTCTCTTGCTGATCATTAGCCAACCAACACTTTCCATAAGCATTAATTTTGTAAAATTGGGTCCCCAATCCTTACACTATTGGGGTATGTTGTGAGACCACACAACAAGTAGATTTATCAGTATTTTAGTTGCATTTATCCATTTCAAGCATCAAGAATGGTTTTATGTAAGTTTTTTCATGTTTCATGATTATTTGTTTTGTGAGCACTAACACTTGTAGGATTTCAAAAAATATTTGAATTTTTTCTTGAAGGTTATGAGTACATGACTTTAGTCCATCAAGGAATGTAGATTTGAGTTGGGAGCTAGTGTATGGTGAACCAAAGCTTGCTTGCACAATCTTTTAGAGACCTTTTCACTGTCTCCTTCCTAGAACCTGCTACCAATGGGTTCTTGTTGAACTTGGGTGATTAACCAAGCCCTGCTCCAACTCTTCTCAAAGAGTTCTCCACTTGTGCTTAACTTAGGAAGACCAACACCATTTGAATTTGCAAATTTCCTCTCAACACCTAGAAGGATCTAAGTGCCAATTTCATCTTCTTGCTTGAACTGCTTGCAGGGGAGTTGGAAACACTGATTTCATGTATTTCACATCCAATTGAAGCCATTTTGGAGGTTCTTCAATCTCCACTCCTACCGATCTCAAGATTTTGCCTTTGAAGAGGGCTAATCCTTGTAGCCCTTACCAGTCTCTTTTCTGCCTTTTTCTCTTAAACTTGTCAAACAACCTAGCAAATAAATTGCATTTCCTGACACCCTTTTTGGACCTTTAAATCTTTCATAGGGTTTCAGAGCTCTGTATCTTCCGTACAGTAGGTTCCTACAATCAAGGAGAAGTAGGGCTAATTGACCTAATTCCTAGGGTTTCACTGCTTTCTCCTTTAGATCTACTTCTAATGGATTGATTGAAGTTTCAATCCCTTTGGCATGTGAAGACCTTATCTAACCTTACTTGAAACCGTACGGATTCCGTATAGTGGTCTCTTCCCCTACCTAAGTTCTTCCAATTTTCACACTCAAACTCCTAATCGGGCAATCCTAGCTCGCCTAGGGTTTGAGTTTAAAAACATTTGCTCCATTCCCTACACTCCCTACTGCTAAATATGTACAATTGATTGTCTCCCCTGTCATTTCAATCCAGTCTCAGGGTGATCCCGTGGTTGGATTTTATGGGGGAGCCATTCAAAGATTGACTGCTCAAAACTATAATTACAAACCTCTAGACTCTGGACTGTGAATTCAAGATAACAAATCTACTCTAGACAACTAGATTACAAAATGAAAGGTACTCAAAACTATGCTATGAATTCAAATACAATGCTAAATCAAAATATACAGTGCTTCTAACAACTCTGTTTCTCAAAATACACGGGTGAAACATAGAAAATGCAGACTTTTTCTTATTCACACCAAGCCAAAATTTGTTTACAATGTTTCTAACTGTTCTCTATGAGCCACCACACCTATTTTGAAGCCTTTACCATGTTTCAAGGAAATTGCTTGACTCCACATCCCTGATTTCAAGGGGATTCCAATCCAACTAAGTTGCATGCAATCACACAAAATGTTGCCATGCAATTTTACAACAACTTTGCAACTTCCATCATTGTGTCATGATCCTAAATCTTAGGACCTCTAACACCTTGATCTCGAGCCAAGAACTCCTTTAACTATCCCTTGGCATCTTCCAACAACGAGGATGTGGTTAGCACACATTTAATACCCTACATTCCAACATAGGCTATCTAAAGCTAATTTAAAGCAAAATTTAACAACATGATTACACTAAGATGATTTTAGTCCTAGTGACTAACTCATCACACACAAACAAGACCTTCTAAGGTCCAAAGCAAACACACTAACACCCTGATTTGGCTAAGATCAGGTACAAGCCAAAAATTGATGACAAACAAAATGGAGGTCAGCCTAGGTGCTCCTGCACCATCCTCCCCAAACAGAAGATTTCAATCCACCCTTGGATTGAGCAAGTTGAGATCAATGCCCAACTTCTTGAACTATGCCTCTTTGATCCATACTGCATCAACATCAGGTTGATCATGCCTCTTCATCAGATGTTCTTTGTATTCTTTGGTTCTGGTCTTCTTGTAAACCCTGGTATCCAATATCTTGTCAACTTGTTTGACTGTAACAGTAGGCAACTTAAGTTCTTCCACATCTTGGGTGACTTCATGGAGGGTCTAATCCATGTTTGGTGGTGGTCCTCTGTAGTGAACTAGATCTGCAACATTAAAACAAAGGGACAATCCACTATCATCACGGTAATTGCACCTTAGAGCATTGTTTCCATATTTCTCCAAGATAGGATAGGGACCTATCCTCTTCATTTGCAACTTATGAGGAACTCCTTTCTGCAGTCTAGACTTGTTCAAATGCACCATTACTAAGTCTCCAACATTGAATTGGACTTCTTTCCTATGCTCATCCACCTTAGTCTTATGCTTCATGGTGTTTTCTGCCAATGTTTTTCTGACTGTCTCATGAATCTCCTACATTGCATAAGCAAAATCATCAGCATATCCACTTCCCTTGACTCCATCCTTCAGCTCTCTCAGCTCATAAACACCTTTAGGATGTAGTCCATAAACAATTTCAAAGGGACTCTTCCCTGTTGATCTTTTGACAGTATCATTATAGGCATATTCAACTTGCCCAATCAACTGATCCCACTATTGACCATACTCCTTGGTCAAGCATCTTAAGAGGTTTCCAAGTGTCCTATTCACAACTTCGGTCTGACCATCAGTTTGGGGATGGTATGCAGATCCAAAGGATAAATTAGTGCCCATTCTTTGCCAAAGATTCTTCCAAAAATGACTCATAAACTTAGTGTCTCTATCTGATACAATGCTGATTGGTAATCCATGAATCCTTACTATCTCTTTGAAGAAAAGAGAGGCTATTTGACTGGCATCATTGGTTGTTTTACATGGCACAAAGTGAGCCATTTTGCTGAATCTATCTACAACCACATAAACACTATCCATGCCTTGCTTTGTCTTGGGTAACCCAACTACAAAGTCCATACTCAAGCATTCCCATGGCCTAGTAGGGATAGGCAGTGGTTGGTATAGGCCTACATTTGAAGAAGTACCTTTGGCCTTTTGACACACCACACAACTCTCCACATACCTCTTGACATCTAGGTTCATCATTGGCCAATAGTAAAACCTTTGAACCAATTCCTGAGTTTTGGTGCTACCAAAATGGCCACTCAATGCACCATTATGATTTTCTTGTATCAAATTCTCTCTAATAGAACCTCTAGGAATAGATGTTGATTTCCTTTCAACAAAGATCACTTTGCAAAGTATATTCAACATATTTTCTATGGAAATGATTCTTGTATTCAGCACATACCTTATAAATGTCTACAAAGTCTTCATCATGTGCCTTATGGGTCTTTGAAATGATCTATCCCCATGCTCTTCAACTGAATCTCTTGAATGGTGAGGACTCTTCTGCTCAAGGCATCTGCCACTTTGTTGAGAGCTCCTTTCTTGTGATTGATATTGAAGGTGTAAGCTTGCAAGTACTCCACCCATTTCATGTGTCTGTGACTCAACTTCTCTTGTGAATTCAGGAAATTGAGTGCTTGGTTGTCTGAATACACTATGAATTCCTTGGGAAGCAAGTAATGCCTCCATTTTCTTAAAGCCTAGACCAATGCATACATCTAAAGGTCATAAGAAGAATACATCTTCTTGGCTTCACTTAACTTCTCTCAATGAAAAGCCACCGGTCACGCCCTCTTGGTAGGAAACGATGGCATAATAGCTACATTGCTTGCATCACATTCAATGGTGAATAATAGCTTCTCAAAGCTTAGTAACACCAAAGCGAGGTTAGATTAGCTATCTTTTCCTTTAGCAACTCAAAACTTTTGTTAGCTTGCTCATTCCATACAAACTTAGTCTTCATTCCTCCTTTTATGGTATCCAACATAGGAGCACAAATAGCACTAAACTATCTTATAAACTTCCTATAGTATTGAGCAAGACCATGGAAGCTTCTTACCTCTGTTACTATCTTGGAATTAGGCCAATTGAGGATGGCTTCCACTTTGTTGCTATCCATCTTCAAGTTGCCATGTGATAGCACAAATCCAAGGTACACCAGCTCTGTTTTGATGAACTCACACTTTTCCAAATTGATCATTAGCTTCTCCCCCTGCAGCCTCTTGAAAATCAACTCTATCTGTTGGAGGTGCTCTTCTCTTGTTCTGCTATAGATTAGTATATCATCAAGATAAACTACTACAAACTTACCAATATAGTCTTTGAGGATTTCATTCATGAGTCTCATGAATGTGGAGGGGGCATTAGACAAACCAAATGGCATTACTAGCCACCCATAAAGACCCTCATTGGTTTTGAAGGCTGTTTTCCACTCATCTCCCTCATGTATCCTAATTTGGTGATAACCACTCTTTAAATCTATCTTGGTATAGTACCTAGCTTCACCCTAGACAATCCATAGAGATCTTCAATCTTAGGGATAGAACCTATACGATGGTTATCTTGTTTATTTCCCTAGAACGATTTCAGCCTCCATTCTCCTCCTTTTTAGGTGCTAAGACAATGGAGTGCTTGCACATGGACTAATGCTTTTCCTAATGAGACCTTGGTTTAGAAGTTCTTGAATTTTCCTAGCTATTTCCTCATTTTGTTGAGGTGTCATCTTGTAAGCTACTTTGTTTGGAAGGGTAGCTCCTGGTATCAAGTCTATCCTATGACTTATGGCTCTTTTAGGAGGTAATGTTGCTGGTTGACCACTACTTACAATACCTTCATAGGTCTACAATAATTTATGTATCTTCTTAGGCAACTCTTGCTTTTCAGCTGCTTTCTCTTTGCTCACCTCTCTTGGCTTGATCATCACTGCATAACCAACTCCTCCTTCTTCCAAGGCTTCTAGGAGCTCTTTTTCTCCAACCATGAGCAGTTTAGGACCTACTGTCTGCACCTCTGTATCTTCTAGCAAAGACTGAATTTTGAAAGTCACCTTATCTTTCTTGAAGGTATAGGAGTTCCTTGCTCCATCATGCACAACTTGGCAGTCAAATTTCCATGGTCTACCTAGGAGCAAGTGACATGCATCCATAGGTAACACATCACATAAAACTTTGTCCTTGTACCTACCAATTGAGAACTCCACCCATGCTTGTTCATTCACCAAGACATGCTGGTCCTTATTGAGCCATGTGACCTTGTAAGGGTTGTTGTGGGGTATCCTTGTCAACTTTAGCTTGCTAACTGCCTCCTCTGAAAGAATATTGTTAGTAGAACCTAAGTCAATGATGACTCTACACACTTTCCCCATCATCTTGCACTTTATCCTAAACAAGGACCTCCTTTGGCTTGGCTCTTCTTTCACCGGTTCCTTGATCAAAGTTCTCCTCATCATGAGGTTTTGCACTTCCTGGAATTCAAAAGCAGACGGGATGTTTTGCATCCTCTTTGCAAATTTGTCTCATGCTTCGAATTAGTTGGATTCCTCTTTATCTCCTCCATGAAATGCTACACTTTCTACGGACATCTATGACTTCAGGTGTCCCAATTGAAGTTCTGATGGTAAAAATTCATATTAGTGAAATAGTGCCTCTTACTTGTCCACCACCTTTTCCTCATTTGAAACCTCTTCCTCTACCACCTCTACTAGAGCTTCCTTCTTGTTGGTGGGAGTATTTGACTTCTCCTTGGGCTCTTGGTTTTGAACTTCTTCCACTATAACCTCCTCTTTGTCCTTTGTTGTCTTTCCCTTTACCTCTACTTTTGGGGTTTTGTTCTTGTTTCTTTTTGCCTTTTTCCTCTATCTTCAAAGCCATTTGATAGCATTGACGGACTGTTTTGAAGTTTACTAAGCTCATATCTTCTTGAATAGACCATTTAAGCCCATTTAAGTACCTTGCTAGCTTGATGCTTTCATCTTCAACCACCTTTGATCTTAGGCACAATTTTTGAAACTCCTCAGTGTATGTTTGGACATCTATATCTTTTTGCCTAAGATTGTGTCTTCTCCTATGCAAGCCCGAACTTCGCCAGTCATCGGTGTAGATAGGTCGCTTATCGTAGTTACCATTGCTCTCCGGCGAAACTATGGGACCTTTGCCTTCTTCTTTTTCTCAACAAAATAGCACGGAAATTTCCAACATGTGAGATCCTGCCACCAGCATGACTTGTACGCCTTGCTTTTGGGCCTCTATTATACCATCACATTCAAAGTGATTTTCAATCGCTCTCCCGATCGATCTACAAGCTGGGAATGAGATTATTTGTCCATAAATAATTTGGCTTTTAATCTTTTACACTTAAGGCTCTTGATTGCCTTGAGGAAGGGTTCTTCCAGCAAGGAATAGGATCGGGGCTTTGGGCTTTCTCCTCCAGTCCTCTTCTTTTTCCTTGGCTTCACGCTCTTCATGCGTTCTGTCAAATAGCCGCTTTATCTGCTGTTTCTTGGACTTCATCCAAGAGCTTCTCCATTCGAGATAACCTTTCTCTTAGCCTCTGGTTATCCTCCTCTTGCTCTTCTACCTTTTTAGCTAACTCTACATTAGTCACCATGGTTCTTTCCTCTGGTGTATTCTCTCCTACTGACTCAGTGGGCTGCAACATCAATCACAAGCCTTGAATCAAACGTTGCTCTGATACTAATATGGTGTATGATGTAACCAAAAGTTGCTTGCATAATCTCCTAGAGGAATTCTCTCTGTCTTCCACCAAGAACCTGACAACTTCAGGGATCTGTTTAGACTTAGATCATTAACTAAGTCTTTCTTCAACTCTTCTCAAAGAGTTCTCCACTTGTGCTTTACCTATGGAAGACCAACACCATGTGAATTTGCAAATTTCCTCTCAACACTTAGAAGGATCTAAGTGTCAACTTCATCATCTTGCTTGAATTGCTTGTAGGGGAGCTAGAGGTACTATCATCATGCATCTCACATCCAAATTGATCCATTTTGGTCAGTGTTCAATATTCACACTACCCGTTTCCAAGAGATTGCTTTGGTGAGGCCTAATTTTCTATTAGCCCTTACCAGTCACTCTTTGGCTTTTCTTGTCCAAACTTTCCAAATGACTTAGCAAAAAAATGTCACTTTCAGACACCCTTTTCAGTCCTTTAAAACATTCACCAGGTTTTAGACCCCTGTCTCATCCGTACAATAGTTTCCTACAATCAAGGACTATTAGGGCTAACAGGCCTAATTCCTAGGGTTTTAACACTTTCTCCTTCAAATCTATCTCAAATGGATTGGTTGAGGTTTCAATCCTTCTAACATGTTTAACTATGACAAAATCTCACCTGGAACCGTACTATGTCCATACTGTGCCTTCTGCCCCTGCCTGTACTCTTCAATTTTTACTCTCAACTCCTAACCAGGCAGTCCTAGCTCACCTAGGGTTTGAGATTACAAATATTTGCTTCATTCCCTACACTTCCTACTGCTAAATATTTACAAGTAACTGGCTCCCCTGTCATTTCAATTTAAATTCAGGGAGATCCTGTGGTTAGATCTTATGGGGGAGCCATAGCAAAGACTGACTATTCAGAAGAAGACATCAAACACCCTAAACTCTGCTTTATTCACACAAGACACCTAAACTAAATCATTAGACCTGGAAGCACATTTATTTATTTTTTCATTAAATTTGTAGGTGAATGAAAACCAAGAACCAAGAGTGATTAGTATTCAAAGAAACTTTAAATCGAATAAAATCTCATTAAACTGATGGAATAAATAATTTACGAGTCCTAATTTTTCCTACTAGTAGATTTTAAATGTGATTTTTCTTGGAATAAATAATGAAAAAACTTATAACATTCATGCAGATTTTAAATGTGACATAAAGAAGTTTTCAACAAAAAGGAGAAAGTATATCAAATAAATATAATCTACTAGCAATTCTATATTGGGAATGTTAATATGCAAATATCACAATTACTGTTTTTTGTACAATAAAAAAAAAAAGACTACTTATATTCAAATTTGATAACTCTTGAGAAATACATTTCAACTATTATCCATATACAAGATATTTAAAATCTATATCATAATAAATTCTCAATTATTAGCCATTACAAAATAATTTTTAAATATATATTAAAATATATTGCCAACTATTGCCTATATAGAAAATATTTGAAATATTTATGGAAATAAATTGTTTAGTTGACTTTGAAATTATAATCTATGTAAACATATCATATAACCATCCAACTAATTTGAAATGTTTGAAAGCAACAATGATAGCAAAATTGATGCACCAAGCTATAATAAAAAAGATGGCAGCTTAATAAATGTGCACATATGTAGATGGAAACATAGGTATAAATTATGTCCATATTTGTTAAATAGAAGTCTTAGCATGCCATAGTCAGAATTTAAAAGTCAAATCTATGAGGAATGATCAAAAGTGAAAAAGAGTAGTCAAAACATAGGCCAGGGCTAGTGGAGCCTTTTCCTGGAGCAGGAGTAGATATCTTCATTATGTCTGCAAGCAACAGTTTACACTCTACTTGGAAATCAACTTTCGTTGCTTTGACAATCATTGTTTTCAACTGGTCCTCAAAATTATAAGTTTATGTTCTAATAAGAGCAGTAAAGATGTATTCTTTACAAACAAGGCCTTTAATAACAACAATAGGATCTATTGTAGAGTCAAAGCTATCCTACAATGTGTAGAGGTCTTTTTTTGGGATTTGCAACAAACTAGTGGTAGCTTAATCAAAAGCAATACACCAAAGGTTGCTTGAATGGTCTTGCAACTTTAACTGTAGAAGATAGCGATAGTTGCATTCCTCAATTTCCATTTGGCAATGATCACAAAACTGAACATCAGCATGGGGGCATGTGCATTTCCTTTTGCATTCTTTACCATTAACCAACAAGGGGCAAGCAGGGTAACAAAAAGACTCAATTTTTGCAATTTGAATGGTTGCTTTAAAAATGGCTTCAACAGTTTCTCCCAAATGAAGGTAGTTGTTTAAGATAAATGCAATAGTAACTCTATCATTTGAAGGATGCAAGCAATGAGGTGTAGAAGAAGTTGAAGCCACTTGGTCTACTTTAATTGGGCCCTTGGATCTAAGAGTGTTTTCCTCAAGAATAGAAGGGTTAATCTCAAGGACTATTCCTGTTGATGTGTTGACAACTTTTCCATTAAAGTAGCCTACATGGCCACTGCAGACAACAACAATGACTATTTCACTAGAAACAAACATCTGCTCCAAGGTATGATCTTTTTCTTGCCAACTTGGGCCCCACAAATTAACATCAATGAAAGAAGCAGAGACATCATATAGTTTAATGGGTCGTCGAATTGTTTCAGTTCTATTTCTCCTACAGAAAGTTGAAATGTACCCAACACACACTACAATGTGAATATTATCAATGAAGTTGTTATCACTATAGTTGCTTATGTCACTAACTGATACAAAATAATATTTTTTTTGGGAAAGGAATCTCATCTTCACATTATTTTATTGTTGATTTTTCACCCAAAACAATCTCAAGATTACTATTTAATTTATTGAATCTTTAATTGGCTTCCTTGACCAATCCCCTTGATATTAAATAAGTCAACCCCACCTTAACTCGACTGTAATGCAATTCAACAATATCATCAAAACCAGTAATACATATTTTTGTCCCCTCCATATCTATGATGTCAAAACTAAATAGTTGCAGCTCACCTCTTCGTTTCTGGAAATGATGCATCTCCCTAATATGTGCTACATTCCCTTTCATTGTCCAAACATTTTGATAAATGTTCAAAACTTTAATAGGGCTGACCTTTGGAGGGCTGTTTTTTTTTTAGGGGACAACTATAGACTAAATTTAGGGGCCCGTTTAGAAGGAGAAGGTGAGTCAAGCGCCAAAATTTTCTCTTCTTGCTGCTTGAACAAATACCTAGGGGTCCCAATAATTTGACAATTAGACATAATTACAACTAAGTTGGATATGATTAAGGCCTTGAAAAAGAAGAAAAACAATATATTGGACAAATTATATGAGGTAGAAATGAAAGATATAATTTTTTAAGATATACAACAAACAATGCAACCCACCTTGAATCTTGGATATTCCTACAGACGTAGTCTTTTAAACATACAAGGGACCCTATTTTCAAGGCACCTATAAACAACATATCATTGCATTTAGAAGGGAGGGTTCCTATTTGTAAATAGTGGCCATTAGATAAGACAACCTTGTATCGCTCAACTTGCCCTTCATCACTGTCAATTTTTTTGAAGGAAAAAATATGGAGTGGAGAGGGAACATCGTCAGCATTGATGGAATGAAATGCAAATGGATTCAAAGTCATATGTTTCTTTGTAACCTACAAAGACAAGTGTAATCAAGTAGAATGAACATCATCACACCAAATGGATAGAACAAGTAAGAAAAACAAAGTCTGGAAAGAGATACATTATTATGTGTTTTAAAAGATCAATGCATTTATACTTTCATATCTATATACTCTACTAGGGCTAGCCATATATGTATACACCTAAATGCTAATCAAGCAACAATAAGAAGAAAGGTAGGAAACAATAAGAGCAAGTTTGTAGCATGCACAATGAAAAAGTAGGGAAAACTTATGGAATCAAATTATGCAGGTTGATGGATGGCATCCTCAGAGCTAGACTCCGTAGCATGACTTGTAGGAGCTGACACCAAATCAATCACCAAATCAATTTTTGGGGGCTCTGGAGACCCATCCATGGAACTCGACTTCACATACATAGTTTTTGAACCCTTTAAAGGCAAGGAATCTTCCAACTATAGTTGATTGATTGACAACTCTATACCATAGTAAAAATCAAAGATTAATGTATTCCAACATTTAATGCCAACTGGTGGAGAACTTAGAATGCATGCAATTTTCTTGCTATATTTGTATAAACACCTATATACATACATTTTTATATTGTGCTACTTGCTACCTTCATCTTTTTTAATAGAAACAATGGAATACAAAACAACAAGGATGAAAATTCTTAAGTACATATATGGGTTCAATTTTTCCTTTGTCTAGACATTTTGGAAAACACAAATAAGCAGATATATATATCCATATGTACACATGTGTATATATTTATCTATATATACAAAAATATATCTAAATGATAACATATTCCATCCAAACAAATTACACGTTAAAGATTACAAAACAATCCTTGTTATAAGAACAATAGAATACTCTGTTACAAGAAGCTTCAAATAGATGAGTGGAAAAAAATATCATGCAAGTTATTGATAGTTAAATAGATGAGAGAAGAAAATATCATGAAACATGTTAATAAAAGACAACCAGTCTATGTAATAGTTGCCTTGTAAATTCTAGTTCCATAATTTTTTGTGCAATACTTATTCACCAATGAACAACATTTAGGAATATCTTTTGTTGAAGAGACAAGCTCCACATTGTAATGGCTATTTCAACAATGCAACCCAACCAATATATTTTCTCACACATTTTGTAGTATACTTTCCCACACACACACACACACACACATATATGTATATTTATACATATACACATATATATACATATATACTACATATATATATAATATATATGTGCACATATATACATACATATATATATACATATATATACACATACATATATACATACATACACATATATATATACATATATATATACATATATATACTACTCTACATTCAAGGTCCATTGTGTGGCACTAAATCTTATAGAGGAAAACACAAATTCTAACAGGTTTATTAGGAAAACACTCAAGAACCACACAAATTAAGATAGGAGTGATTGTATATATATGGATATGTAGAGGGATTCTTATTTGTTTGAAGTTTGCAATGGGATTTTCGTCAACCAAGCCGTGAATAGGATTTGTCGTACAATAATTGTTTCACAATTTCTCTATTGGTCTATAATATTTAATTCCACCCTATGTAGCTTGCATTTTTTGTGTAATGTGCAAGGAAGTACATTGATTAAGTTGCATTGTCGAAAGATACATTGTGGCTGCAATCTTCAATTAAACCAGCAGGGAGCACGCATCTTGGGCAGGGCTCTATTACCAAACCAACACAACAATGCCACTTTCAACAATGAAACCTAGTCAATCTATTATCCTCACAAAACTTTCGCAAATGGATAATAGAAGAGGAAAGCCACCATAATGAAGAGTTTCTTATGGCAGGAGTTGAAATAGATGAGCAAGAAAGAATATATATATAAACTTCTACAATGGTTGTTTGAACAGTACCAACTTA
>VDFB02085654.1:0-27090 GCA_007258455.2 Sequoia sempervirens
TGAGGAAAATTCGAACTTGCTTGAATATTTATCTGAATTGTATATTGTTGTAAAGTAGCCTCCAGCGAACTCTTTATATATAGCCAACTAAATAATATCTTCAAAGGAAGTGACTTTTCATGTTACAATGTCGGCCTCTTGAACAAAGACGTCTCATTAAAAAAATCGCGCCACTTAGGATGAAGTCGGCTATTAAAAAAAAATCGCGCCCCTTGAAATATAAAAGATATTTGACAAATAATAAAGAGTCATCATTTAATGTTTATCTTTCATTAGCAAATCAGTATGACTCTTAATTCGTGCCTTTAAGAGATCTTATAAATCAGATAGCCTTTGGCTATTATCTGATTTCTTCAAGGAATGAATGCGCTGGAAGATGCTACGATGCTGCTTAAACATTAGCTAGGAAGACATGATAGATGTGATAGGATAGATAAGCTTGTTACAGTTACAGGCAGTCGTGGGAGTAGTAGGGCTCCCTCATCGATGGACAGTACTCTTGGTTCTCCTAGGCGTGACAGGACTCATACACGCACAGCAGATAGCATGAGGAATCGAGGTGATAGAGGGCCTAGACAACATCATAATGGTGACCTCCATCGAGCTACTAGCAAGCTCACTATATCTCCCTTTGGTGGTAGCAAGAAGATCACTGCCCGAGCTTGGGTGCACAACCTTGACATCTACCTTTCACTTAAGCCCATGCCTGAGGACAAGGCCATCCAATTTGCAGTACTACACTTGGAGAGCATGGCTTATGATTGGTGGCATCATGGTTTGGTTACCCAAAACCATAGACTTATTCATTCTTACAAGGAGTTCACAGAGCAGTTGATTGCCAGATTTGACCGTAAGTATGTTGAGTTGTACTATAGGGATTTAGCACTACTGCAACAGACTAAACATGTTGAAACTTACATTAATGAGTTTCAACGCATTGCTATTATGGTTCCTCAGATACCAGATAAACGTGTGGTGATGCTTTTCATAGAGGGTTTACATGATAGGTTATGGGGTTTGGTCAAGGCTCTTAAGCCTAAGACATTACATGAGGCTATTCAGATTGCCCTAGACCTTGATACTTCACCACCTCCTACTTCTTATTAGCAGAATAAGAAGTTTTCCAAGGGCTCCAAGCCTTTTCAGAGACCTTCGACACAGCACAGGAGTACACCACCTCCCCGCAGGATGGATCAGGAGACATGTAATGAGTTGAGAAGGAAGAAGCTATGCTTCACATGTAACGAGCCTTGGGAGCCAAGACACCGATGCCATGGGAAAGGCAAAGCGCATCTCATTGAGGTTGTGTTTTATGTGGATGGTGAGCATGTAATGTCCCCTTCCTAGGCAATCTGGTTCATCTGGGGTTAATGTCACCCCATTTTTCGCTGAGCATCGTGTTGGAGATTAGCCTATCATTTGTACTCGTGAGCTAACAGGATGGTTAAATACTTTTGCAGAAGGCGATGATCAGAGGAATCTCTCCTTCAGCGTCTCGTGTGGGTTCAAGCTTAGCCATCAGTTGATTCAATTTCATATACTTACTATTTATAGTAAGTCAACCAGCAAGCAATTCTATTTATAGTAGGGCACCTGAAGTTCACATGTTGGCAGTGTCGATTCCCAAATTCAGTTGAGTTGGTGAAATAAGGAGTTTTGCCTAAGTTATAATGTTTAATTATTATTAAAGGTGACTTTAATAATAATTAATATTTTAATATTATATTATAACATTATGTTTGCACTTTATGACTTGAGGGTCCATTCATCATTAAAAAGGGGGCCATTTTAATTAATTATTTGGGCGCTAATTTCAAGGATATATTTTAATATTCCAAAGTGCAAACATTTTATTTTAAAATGTTTTAAAAGGCAAAATGGAGGGAATCAGCCTATTATCTTTTATCCCACATTGGTGAGAAAAGTGTATGAGCTCCTCCAGGAAAAATATAAAAGAATCTTAAGGGGCTCATTTGGGGACATTCAGAATTGATTATTTGATATTTGTTTGATAATTTCTCATTGGCGTTTGGGGAAGGGAGCCCAAGGGTTTCTGCCAGCGTATCGGCTTTGGAGAACGAAAACTCTCCATTGTATCAGCATTTTGAGGTTGTGGAATATCAGCTGAAGGTGCTCACTGTTGGCTTCATCCAGAAGTCAAGTCTATGCTTCATCAGATTTATTGCTTCAGATCTACAGGAGATTGTATTTCCGGGTATGCACATATTTGTAAAAGCTTTGAAAGAAAATCAATAAATTAATTGCATTGCTGTAGTAGGGTTTATGTTTACATTTCTTGTATTTGATTTCTTGACTGGCAATCTATGAGAAAATACGAAAAAATTACAAACCCTTATCATTCAACATAAAAACAGAAGTAGAAAGGCTGAAAAAGGAAGCTATGCTTCACATGTAACGAGCCTTGGGAGCCAAGACACCGATGCCATGGGAAAGGCAAAGCGCATCTCATTGAGGTTGTGTTTTATGTGGATGGTGAGCATGTAATGTCCCCTTCCTAGGCAGTACAGTTGATTTAGGGGTTAGCCTATTACTCAGACCTTCGTAGGCTAACAGATGTGATTAGAAGGTCACTTGAGGCAGTTATCCAACTTTTGGGAACATTACTCCAGCAGTTGATTCAGGTTTGGGCCTTGGCAAACATTTTCAGAGTGATTTATAGTAAGTCAAGCAGGCAGGAGTTGTTTTTGGCAGGGCACCTAATTCAGTTGGTCAGCTCAGGTTCGACCTAGTTTGATGATTTGATGAGCAAACAGGGATTATTAAAGCATTTAATAATAATTAAAAGATTATTAATTTGACTTTATAATATAAAGTCACTTTAATGAAATATTAAAGTTATTATTAAATGGCGAATTATAAAGTATTTAATACTTTATAATAAAAGGGGAAAATTTAATATTTAATGAGTTTTAATACTCATCAATAAAAAGGATGCCATTTATTAATAATTGGCCTAAGTATCTTAAAGGGGCGAATTATTATATTATTAAATGCAATTAAGCTGATTTTTGAGGAAGGGTTGAACTTTTGAGGAAATGATATATATTTCTCTTCAAGGCAAATCGAACTCATTATTGATGATTATTTGAATTTGTCTATTTTTCTCTCTAAGAGCATTGGAGTTTGTGAAACAAGGGTTTCTGCAAATCATTGGGTTTTGGAGAACGTTCCCTCTTCAGAATCAGACATACTGAGACTGTGCAATACTAGTTTAAGCTTGTCAACAGAGTGGCTTCACACAAGAGTCATATTTGGGCATATTTTGGAGTTTATAATCAGAGTTTTGGATCGATCTTTCTTCCAGAAGAAGAATATTGCATTGGCAGGGTTTGTTTGGCATCTAGCACATTCTTCAAGATTGTACGGCTTCATTCTTTGTTGGTTATCAATTGTACCTTTCAGCTGCAAGGACATATTTCTTCTACAGGCAAAAACGCCTAGTTTCTTGGTCTTCTGCTTTCACCATTTGTGGCGCCTAGATCTCTGGAGCACATTGCATCATTTTCGAGGCTGGAGATATCTAGATTTGAAGTTGGCCATACCATTCATCCTTATTCTAGCGGCTGCAAACAAGTCAGTTTTTGAATTAAAATTGTTGCTTTTTTGTCTTGCATGGCAATACTCAGTCTTGTATTCCTTCAGATAGTTGAATAAAGCATTCGCCATCAATCCATGAGTACTTTTGTTTCAAAATCTGTAGTCTGGAATTTTATATGAATTTTTATATGATTTTATGCAAAATCGCACCTTTTATATTATTACACAAAAACCACAAAAAAAATCAAAAACAAGGAAAACAAACAAAAGTTTAGCATTATCAACCAGTGGTCGGGTTGAGAGACACCTGGTCTCTTACAAAGCATCTTGAAGAGCACAAAGATTTCTTGAGAGAGTTGAATCGATGCATCAATCAAACTTTCAATTGAATCTTTTCAAATTTATTACAATCAACTTTTTACAACTTTCTAAACAATTTTAAACTCTTATCAACATCAACCTTTTGATATGAATCTATATAAACAAGTTGACACCAATTTATTGAAATACTTAAATGACTTTTTACAAATGAAAGTAGGCATCAACCTACTTGACTTATTAATGAAAGATTTAGTAGGCTACAACCTACAAGGAGCACCAACCCCTTTAACTATTTTAGTAGGCACCAACCTACAAGGAGCACCAACCCCTAATGCAAGGCACCGACCTTGACTTGATGGATGAAAGATAAATGGCTTCAATCAGATCTGCACTCTCCCAATCCTCTAATCTGCTTTTGTGATGAATAATCTCACCCTAAGCCCACACAAGAAGATGGGTTTTCTGACTTGAACCACTTACAACTTCACAACCACACTTCAAATCTGCAGAATGAGTTGGTTCTTATATCTTCATTGCCAAATTGAAGGGAAACAACCTTTTGTAGAGTTACAACCTTTCAAGAAGACACTTCTCTTCAGAAATCTGTCTTTTAATAATCACTTTTTAATCTTCCAATAATCGATTATTATTATTTTTTCTCTTTTACTTTAATCTGTATAACTTGAAGGATATAATCGCTGAGTTTAGAAATTGGAGTTACCAAAGACGGGGCTCTTAATTTGGAGTCACCACACTATAAACAGATCGAAGTCTTCCTTGAAAAGACGTTTTCAGACCGCTCTTCATTAACTTGTGTTACATTTCAGATTGTCTTCTATTAGTTTTGGAATCGATGTGACTTTTGAGACATTTGCTTCCTCATATCGCTGTCTTCAAGTGGACATATCTTTTTGTTTGTAATCTAATGACTTTTCAAAACAAAACATTTTCCTTCTTCAACCAGCTCGATCAAGTTTGAATAAAAAGACGTGCCTTTTTTTTGAGAACCATTCGTTATTTTCTTGAAACGTTTTATTCATTAGAAGACGTGTCCCTTTAGTCGTGCCATTTTACTTTTAGAGAGACGTGTTTCTTGATCGCACTAATTTCCTTTTAACAAATACGTGAGTTTTTGGTTAATTGGCAGATTAACGTCTTCTTGAATTTGCACTTGAATTTTTCATCATTCTCAATCATATTTCTGAGAATTTCAAACGCCCTACATTCTGAGTGGTCTTAATATTATCAAGATCTTCATTGTAGCCGATTACATCAGACGTATTTGTCAAAGTGTCATCATCATAACCAATTACTTCATATCGACTTCCATCTGTACATTATGTTCAAAGTATCTTCATCGTAGCTGATTGCTTCATATCAACTTCTAACTATGGATGATACTCAGTTTTAATTTGGGCATTTAGTTTAGTTTGTGATCAACTGCTTAGTTAGACTTTTTCAATAATCTGATTCTTTATTTTTGACTTGCAAATTTTATCTTTAATAATTTCAATGTGGACTTTTACTCTATTGAGCTCAACAATGAATTATTCATCTTTAGTGATCTGATTAAGCCAAGTCTTGACATCAATGACTATTCTTCTAACAATCTCATCCAATGCCTTTGACATCAATGACAACATTTCAACATATACAGTTATACAAATTTAGAGGGCAGCGATGGTGAGGATTTACGGGAGGCCCCACAGGTGGAGCTTGGAGTAGGTGATGCATTGAATTCACCCAAGCCTGTCATTGTCGCCCTTTCAAGAGTCCCTAGATACCATCCCTTCCGTTTGAAGGGAGTGATTAATGGACAACGTGCAACTTGCCTTGTTGACAGTGGTGCCATGCACAATTTTATTGATGAGGGACGGGTTGCTAAGTGAGGGTTGCAAGCGGAGGATTTTCCAGGTTTCAATGTGACAGTAGCAGATGGATTTTCTATGAGATGCACCAGGGAAGTTTCGTAACTTAGTATACAATTGGGAGATTACACCTTGACCAATGATTTTTATGTGGTGGTTCTAGGTGACATTGATGAGGTGTTAGGCATCTAATGGTTATAGTCACTCGGCAGACATATACAGGATTTTAAGAGGATGGAGCTAGAGTTTACTGTTGGTGGCAAGAAGGTTGTTCTGAGGGCCCTCTCAGACGGTGGACCCATGGTAGTTTCAACATGTAGGATGGAGTTTATTTTTAGGCATGGGGATGTTGTTTGGGTGACACAATGTTTCATTTCGTCCAAGTCACCTTCTTCAGATGATAGACCAACATTTCATGTAGATATCTAGACAGTGTTGGAAGGGCACAACCTGGTGTTTGGAGACCTTCCTTCCGGTAGACCTCCTGACCGTGGGTTTGAGCATGTGATAGAGCTGGAGGAGGGCACCAAGTCCATGATTATTGTCCCTTATCATCATCCTAAGGCGTATAAGGAAGAGATAGAGAAGACCATCTGAGAGTTATTGGACATGGGATTCATCAAGCCTAGTTCTAGCCCCTTCGCTTCTTCCGTGGTGTTGGTGAAGAAGAAGGATGGCACTATACACATGTGCATTGACTACCATGCATTCAATAAGAAAACAATTAAGAACAAGTATCTAATTCCGCACATAGATGAGTTACTAGATGAGCTCCATGGGGAAATGTATTTTTCGAAGGTTGATCTTCGATCAGGTTACCATTAGATCTGTGTTCGTGAGGAGGATATCCATAAGACAGCATTCAGATGCCACTACGGACACTATGAGTTTTTAGTGATGCCATTCGGTCTCACCAACACACCTACTACGTTTCAATCATGCATGAATCATGTGTTCAATAAACAGTATGTGCTTGTATTCTTCGATGACACTATGATATACAGTAGAACCTGGGAGGAGCACATGAGGCATTTGGATGAGATTCTTGGTATTATGGAGGCTCAGTCTCTGTTTGCCAAAATGTCCAAATGTAAATTTGGACTTACAAAGATATTATATTTGGGACATGTGATTTGTGCGGATGGAGTGAAGGTCACCAGGATAAGATACAGGCAATGCTAGACTGGCTGCCACCTAGGAATGTTTCAGAGTTGCTTGGTTTCCTAGGATTATGTGCATATTACAGGAGATTTGTTAAGGGGTATTCACAGCTAACAGCTCCTTTGACATATCTTACACGGAAGGGGGATTTTATATGGACAAATGAGGCATTGAGGGTATTTGACAAGCTCAAGTAGGCTATGAGCACATGTCCAGTTTTAGCTCTTCCAGATTTCTCTCAGCCCTTGTTCTAGAGTATGATGCATCAGGAGGGGGCATAGGAGCGGTACTTATGCAAAACCGCCATCCCATTGCATATGAGAGCAAGAAATTGAGGGATAATGAGAGATTGTACTCCACCTACAATAAGGAGATGCTTGCCATTATGCATGCCTTGGAAAACTTTCGACAGTATTTGGTGGGTGGAAAGTTTGTGGTGAGAACTGACCACAATAGTCTAAAATACTTCTTGGAACAGAAAGAACTTAATGAGTGCCAACAGAGGTGGGTCAGCAAGATTCAGGCATATGATTTTGACATCAAATTTGTCAAGGGGAAGAAAAATGTTGTTGCTAATCCACTTTCTAGAAGGCCTTCAGTTGCTGCCCTTTGTTCTATGGGTGAGATTTCAGCTGATTGGAAGTCTCAACTTTTAGTTGAGTATTCCAAAAATCAGTTTGCATGTGAGGTTTTGGATGGACAGGTCCAAGATGATAGGTACATTGTGATTGATGATGTGATATACTACAAGGATAGGATCTATTTAGTTCCTGAGTCAAAGCTGAAGGAAAAGATTCTACGTGCCATCCATGATACACCACTAGTAGGACATCCTGGGTACTTCAAGACATACAGGTGGGTTCATGAGAGATTCTCATGGAAGGGTCTCAAGGATGATGTCCTACGCTATGTTCGCGAGTGTGTGACTTGTCAACAAAACAAGTCAGAGCATACTTTCCCAGCAGAACTTTTGCAGACATTGCCTATTCCAAAGTAGAAGTGGGAAGGTATATCAATGGACTTCATTACTAGTCTTCCAAGAGTTCAGGGGAAGGACTACATATATGTGGTTGTTGATAGATTGACGAAGTATGCACACTTCTTTTCTATTGCAACCGATTTCACAGCTTCACATGTGGCAAAGTTATTCTTCCGTGAGGTATTTCGTCTCCATGGACTCCCCAGGACCATTGTCAGTGATCGGGATAGTAGATTCATTAGTATATTTTGGCAAGAACTATTCTGACTTACAGTTACAAAGTTGACCCCCAGCACTAGTTACCAACCTCAGACTGATGGACAGACAAAGATTTTCAACAAGTAGGTGGAGGGATATTTGCATAATTATGTTTTAGGTCGACAGAGAGCATGGGTGCGTTGGTTGTATTTGAGCAAGTATTGTTATAATACTACGCATCATATGTCTATTGGCATGACTCCCTTTTGAGCTTTATACAGCTATGATGCTTTATCGTTTGTGGATTTGGCGCTAGGTGATAGCAGAGCGCCTAGAGCTCGAGAGTGGCTTCAGGACAGTCAGGATATCCTTAAGGCACTTAAGGATAACATCTAGTAGGCATAGAATCAACAAAAGCTTTTTGTTGATCTGCACAGGATTGAGAGGACCTTTGAGGTTGGTGATACGATTTTCTTCTGTCTACAGCCCTACAGATAAAGTACACTCAAGAGGAGTGGGGCTAAAAAACTCAGGCCTAGAGATTTTATGGTCCATACAGAGTCCTCCGGAGGATTGGAGAGGTTGCTTACGAGCTTGAGTTACCTTCGGAGAGCAAAATACATAATGTTTTTCATGTGTCTTGTTTGAAGAAGGCTTTGGGGCAGCGTGTTACACCATCACCAGATTTGCCTCCATTGGATGAGCAGGGTCAACTGATATTGATTCCTATAGAGATTCTTGATATGAGGGAGAGAAGGTTCAGGAACAAGGTTATCAGGGAGTATTTGGTACGATGGAAGGACTTGTCATTGGAGGATACCACGTGGGAAGAAGAGATGATACTCCAGCATCCAACTTTACAGTTGCTTGGGGGCAAGCAATCTCGAGAAGGGCGGACTATAATGTCACTTCCTTAAGCAACTTAGACATTGGAAGAGGTTGGCCTACTACGAAGGTTCCCGTAGGTCAACAGTTTGGTTAGGGGACCCAACCAAGGTTGTGGAACCTTGTCAGGAGCTTTCCAAGCCTTCAGTTTGGGGTTCAAAGGATGAATCCAAAGTTAATTTGGAAATATTAAAGTTGTCTCTAATGGAATAGTAAAGGGGTGAATAGTAACAAAGAATTAGAAAGATGAATAGTGAAAAGTTCACCCCCTTGTGCCATGATGCCTAGAGACATAACTTGAGGCTTTAAAAAACAACTTAAATGATCAAAAAGGGGAGCTTATTGAAAAGCCAACCTAGCTTAAGGAGACAAAGCAATTTTTTCTTAAAAGACTTAAAAAGTATTCATGTTGCTAAGTCTAAAAACCTTAAAAGGGGGCGACCTCTTTGGGGAATAGTAAAAAGCATATTGCAAACTCCATTTTGGGAACATAGACAACGAATTTCCACTAAAATTTCCTATGGCCATTTACATATAAAATAGCCGTTCCTTATTCATTAACTCACATTCCCGTTTTATTGGCCCCGTCCCCGCACAAGACTGCACTGTGATCTCCCGGCAACTATGGTAAAAGTTATAAAATGGAGTTGGAGGATGACATTTGACATATCACAAGTTTATATTTTTCAGAGCAGCTTGCAGGTTGGAGCTCAAGGAGGGTTTCTACATGCAAATTTGGCCTTCCAGGAACAAAAACTCTTGGGAGAAGGGAGTGTTGGACATAACCCCAGCATTCTAGAGGGTAAAAACATCATAGACAAGGTTTCTCATCAGTTTGGCAACAAGTATTTGGGAAGAATATTGCAGATCAGTCAATTGGAGGGGCAAAATTTTGTATCAGATTGCAGACCAGACCCTTTTGAGGGCATTTCTACCTTCCTACACGAGTCTTACAGTCAGCCACACCTCTGTTAGGCATTTGGGCTTCAAACCCTAGGTGCCAAGTAGAGTTCTTGAAGATTTGGAGCTGAAAATTCACCTACAGTAGTTGCAAAACTCATCTCACACCTGGTACCAAATTGTAGAGTCTTATTTAGAGCTGGGAGAGTTCAAATATTCATGTTATAAAATTATATCAGACCTGAGAATTTTATTTCAGCCTTGTAATAGTTCATTTCCAAGTCTATGGATGAATGGGTATGTTGCATTTAGCCCATATTTATGTAATTACAGTATTTTAGTAATAGACTATTGTACGCTTCTATTACTTTCTATTTCCAGCAATTGTATATGTCATCTTATTCGCATAAAACTCCAAAACACCAAAAAAAAAAATCAGAAAAAACACAAAAACAAACAAAACAAAAACCTCTCCTATTCATTGGTCAAAGACTTCTTGAAAAGACAAACTCAAAAAAATCAGATCAGATTGGGTTGGGTTGGGAATCTTTCATATCTCTAGATCAGTTGTAACAGTATTTGCAACCATGATGATGATGTCTAAAATGGATTTGTGTTCCATAAGGATTAGGCAATTAAAACTTGAACAATAAGATGGATTCAAAGATTATACAAAGATCAAAATAAGTGAAAAGAATCAAAGTTGTAGAATGTACAGAATCACTTCAACATGTTTTGTTCAGTTCTACCCCCACAAGTTTCAGAACCACACAAGTTTAGATCTGCATTTACAAAATCAATCATGCATGTACAAAAGTGAACCTCAACAACGTAAATTAGAATTCAAATTGAGACATCTCTAACACTTCCAACTTCCACTATTTTCTCCTTAGGTCCAAGGGAAATCTCCAACATCACCAAGAAGTATAAATAGAGGTGTTTGGGTTGTGTTTTGGTATGAGAGGATTGAGTTGAGTATTGTAAAGAGGAGAATTGGAAGCAAGTTCAGTTGTTCATTGGTCATTCAAGAGTTCTCCAATTCCTCTCCTTCCATATCTCCTAGATCAACAAAGACAGTGCAAGAACCCATAAAGTTGAAAACTTTGATGGTCTTTGAATTACTGGTCACGCTTGAAAAACATCAAGAAGATAAATACAAGGTCTTTTTATCAATTCAAATCTAACAAGCTAGAGGTGAAGTTTACAAGAGAAAAAATTATTGTCAAGAGCATTGAAGAGCAAATTTATCACTCATTTATTGCGGCATTCAAGATCCTATCATGATGTCAAGATTTAGGTGTGTTCATGCATGTTTTTGGAGCTAACATTGTGATGTAGGTTTCAAGTTTCAAGCAAGCATTCAACCATCAACATCTATCTAGCAATCAAGCCATTTCATGCAAGATCCAATCCTTAGAGAGATGTGTTAGACTTCAATCCTCTAAGGGCAGCCATTAAAGGGTTTGGTGAGGTGCAACAAGCTTTGTTCATTCATCAATTCCTTCATTTTATCATTATTTCATTATCAATGTTTAATTACCAAACTAGGGTTTGACCAAGGCAAACCCTTATCCACCAAAAACAAACAATTTTTCACTCTTTTTGCATGTGCAGATTTACAGGTGAAGAAGGATTGAAAGTTGATCAAAAGTGCAATTTTGCAAAGTTGTCAAGACACAGAAACTTACCTACAAGTTGTATTTCCAGCTTTTCGACAGTGAAACCTGGTGGAATCAAAAGCTTAGATCCAGGATCCGAGGACTGCAAAAAGAATTTTCAAGCCCCTATACGAAGACCCATTCGCCCCTGGGCGAATATGTCCTTCAACAGAGCCTAAAATCCACTTTTGGAGCAAGGTAAACACCATACTAACCTTCTCAAATCTGCTGGTTAATTTCTATTTTTGATAGTGTTATCATAATACTTCATATTCCAAGTGTTAGATCTCATAGGTTTGACTATTAAAACACTTTTATCTTTCTCCCAAAACTGTTGTTCAGTCATTTCTGTCATAAGGAAGCCAAGGCAACATAGTGTCCAAAACCTAGGGTTGACTCTCCTTAAGGGTTGTAAGTCATTCCTAATCATTTGTGGCACCTTCCTCTTCCTAATGAAGATGGGAAAGGTGGATTTGTGATTAGGTGGACACCCCCTTTTGCTTTCACATATATCCCCTTATCACATTTCCATTTTAGGGAAGATCCCCTTTCCCTTCATTTCCCTAAATAGCCAACCAGCCAAAAGCACCCGCTTTTGGCAGGCAGAGATTGCTCCAAGAGAGTCAAAGCTGTCAAAGCTTATATGGATCCTATTAGCAGTTTTATATGTTCAAATTCAGCTCTATTCTCAAGTTTAAATCTATTTCCAAGTTTTTATTCTATTTCCACATTTTGGTAATTTTGTCTATTTTGGATATGGACAGATTATTCAGGTGCCAGTTTCCTGCTTCAAAATTCATAGAACTCTATTTTCAACAATCTAGAATACCAGAACATTTTAATCTTAGGAAGTAGATTTTCAGAATAATGAAAGACAGATATGGGCACGTAAAAGAACTGTGACCTTTGTGCTCATTTTTGTTGTATTTGGGTCTCAATTCAGAACAAGAAATATCAAATCAATCCTTCAGCTTAGATATGATCTAAAGCTTGGTTGGGCATAGTATCTCCATCAGGTATGTGAAATTAATAGGCCAGTAAAGTTCTCCAAAGCTATTGAGTTCCAGTTTGCAAAATACTTAACTTTCAAATACTAACGCAAGAATCTGTGTTCAAATTAAATAATTATAGAAACGTACAAAAAAATGTTTCAGATATAATTACTAAAAATATTTTGAAGGTGAAAAAAAAGCAAAAAACAGTGGGTACAGGAATTAGACAGATTACTCTGCACTGTACAGAACAGGTGAATATACTATGTGAACGGCTGCTTTCTTTGTTCATGATTGTAACAGCAACTTTCCTATTTGCAGTGCCCTGCATTAGCTTTAAGTGGTCAAATTTTCTTCTGTTTTAACAAAAATCTAAAACAACAAAATATGTGGAATCTGGATGGCATGATTATGCAAGCACATTGTCAAATAATAGTTCAATATAGGCAAAAGAAAAAGGATTTTAACAATTCGCAAAGTACCTTACGTAGCAGTGTAATTGCATCTTGAGCAGATATCACATCTACTTCAGCAAGATTTTCCACATATACACCTGTCTTGTGGTCCTCTCTTACCTAAGTATTGAGGGAAAAACTATTTTAAATTGTAGGTTCGTGAACACATGTGAATTACAGTCCTCAGTAAGCCCCTACTAAGAAAGCATACGATAAAAATATTGACAAATCAGGTTTGCATCCTTACAAGCAAATTTGTTGATGTAGGTTCCAAGAGGTCTGTGACTTGTTCGTTGTAGATTTCCAAAAAAGAACATTTGCACGAATACTTCATGCTTTCATTTAATCTTTCATCCTGCACTTGTTTTTTACAGATACAAGATTTTATCAACTTTTTCCTGTAACAGGAGGCTTTAAAAATGAAAAATACAAATATAAGATAAGTAACACAGATATAATTATCTTACTTGCCGAATTCTTGCAAATAAATGTTCAATAATACGGGGTGTCAATCCACGGCCTTCACTTGGATTACCGTCAAATCCTTCAAGGTTTCCAAGAATGGTATGCGTCTTACCGCTTCCTGTCTGTTTTGCACTTATAGAAAGATGCACTTTTCTCAGAAATATGCAATCAATAGTGGATGAAACGATAAATTCTACAATCTTAAGAACTGTGATTTTGAAGTACATTTAACCGAGGCAGTAACATCAAAAATAAATTACACTTTCAAGATGTTTGAAAGGCTACAGAATTTGTCTTAGGGTACATACGCATCTCTCATGCTACCATATACTTACTCCCTTGTAGGATATAATATCATAATTCATCTTCAGCCACTTACCAAGAAAAGAAACTTGGATTACTGAGACTGTCAACCTTTCCGAATCACTGCTAAGGATGCGTGAACTTTCCTTTCTTATTTTTTTTATAAACGGGTCCCCATGGGTTATCGCTAAGGTTTTTGGTGAGGTAGACCTTTGTTAAAAATACGCTCTGAAATCTGAACGAATTCTCTTGTTACCTGGCTTTTGGCAATAAGATCAACATCAGATAATAATGAGAAATGGATTGGATGCGTAATGATGATAAATGGATTGGATGTGTTTGAATGGGCTTATGGAAAGAAGAAAATATAATAACCAATCAATATATCTCCCCGGTAAATCATTTGAAAGCTCAGAACGATCTTTTCCAAGACTATATTATTACAACAAGTTTTGAAATTTTGAAATTCTTTGCAACATAAAATTCTTTACCACATAATTTTTGTTTTCTGAAACCAAAACAAATTCCAATGAAGAAATTATAAAGATAATCTTTAATTTCCCAAGGTAGAAAAACCTTAGGCTTCGGTCAAAACATTCCAGCTATATTGGCCACACACATTAGGGAATATCTTGTGTATAAATATAACCTAAAACATAAATGATGAAGATGACGATCTCTTCTATTGAAATAAAGAAAATATGTAAGAGAACTTTACCTGCGTCATTCACAGGAAGTAATTGCACAGTATTCACAGATTCAAAGATAGACAAATTTCGTAAAGGCTTCGTTTGTTTGGTACGAATAAACCATCATATCCACTTGTCCCTTATCTGCATAGAGCAATTGGTAGAAATTAACGGTCCAGGAACAGAGAGGAGGACTAGAGGCACTGGCCATGCATTCTGTTTGTTTTATTTGGCAGGATAGCAAATGGATGAACAATGAGATTCCAACATAGAAGCTCATGTCGGGAATCTCTCTAAGAAAAGCACCAGATTTTTGGAAGACTCTCAGGCATATGCACCTCAGGGTATGGCCCTGTTGGTTGGTGAGCTACATGGATTTTACGTTATTTTTCTCCCTTAGGCGTCCCATACATGAGGAATATAATATTAATAAACTTTTTAAAAACAACTCTAAATTGTGCGCTTAGGTCGAAGGTGTTTTTTGAATTACCACTCAATTTAAGTTTATAAAATAATTTTATAAACAACTCAAATGACTCATTAAATCAATTAAATAATACAACCTTAGGCTCTCCAAAACCACAAGGATAAATGCTGCTCCTACATACTTGTTTGGGACCAACTCCCCAAAAAAGACTTATTATAAATAGCACTGCTAAAAATAATAGGTGTACACCAAACGTCAAACTGAGCAAAAACTGAAGAGTACTGTGACCAACTGAAAATAACAGACATCATAAACCAGCCACTGCTATAAATAGAAACCCCTCTGAAACCCAACACTGAACTCCAATGCTGGCCACTGAGTACCCTAACTACATCAACTAGCCTACAGAAACTGTGGAATAAGCTAATTGATCTCTACACTGCTCAAGAGCAAGAAAGAGACATTACAAATTTCCCCGCCTATGGACTCAGTTATACAACAATAGATCCTTGAAGCATAGGCAATCAAACACGGGTCCCTTTTACTGCAATTTAAGTCTTTGACTCCGTATGCAGCATATCCAACTCAAAATATTCACTAGGAAGAGATTATTCCTTGCTTCGTTGTTTACCTTAGACAAGGCCTCTTCCGTATTATTATTATTTTATAACGGTTAAGTGATATCATGTAATACTATGCCTTTTGTTAAGTTATTTTGGGTTGGGCTTATATTTTAAACATCGAATGCTTGATATTATTGTTTCAGTGTATGATTCACCTTCCAAGTCTGTTCAATATAATAGAATATCAAGTTGGCCAATAAAAATGTATGCATCCAATATTAAGGCTTGCATTTCGGTTAAATTGTTTTCACTTATTAAACTTAATTTTTGAATATTTAATATTTTTGTTTGGTATATAATTTTCACTTTTCGACTTGGTCAATGTTAAAAATATTTTTAAAATGCATACATGTAATGGCATGAGGGCTTTGTTGTGTGTGAAAATCCAAAAATTGGACAGGTGCATAAATAAAAAATTTGGCAAAAGTGACACATTTTGCCAAACCTAGATGCTTCAATTCTTGACAAGGGTATATTTTATTGAATCTTCACTCATAATGGATTGGAGTTGGACAAAAAGAACAGCAGTGAGCTTGTCCGCCTTCTAGAGGTGAAAAAGCATTCAAGCTGGGCAGGATGAGACATGCCAACCATGGGCATTATTGCTTGCACAAGGTTCAAAACGACCAAAGAACTGCCATTGATATATAATCCGTTGTTTACCGAACAATTCTGAATTTAGGACTAAGCTTGAAATTTGATGGTAAGTTGTAACATGTTTCAAATAAACTTTTGGCAATGAATTTATCAAAACTTTATCTGCATTTTGGAGATGGCTTCACAAATGTATTAGCAGAGACTGTGAATTGTCATGTGCTAATCTTAGACAGTGTTTAAATGTTTTTTATTTTATTAACTATTCATCAAAAAATTTGGTTGTAAAAGATATTCAACAATGTCTTGAATACATTTACATTGAACATCAAATTTAAAATCTGAGTGGGACCTAAATTATGCACGAAAGTTAAAGAAATACCCCAGTATGGATAATCATCAATTTTCTCAATTGCAAGGTACAAGTGTTAGGTCATGATGCCTAGATTCATAAGCTCTTGAAAAATCTGAATTCTTTCCCGATAAGACTATCTACACAAATCTACTTTAAAAAGTAATTTTCCCTTAATGAAAATTGAAACTGTGATAATCATTTCTTAAAGCAAATAGATAATTGACTATATGTTGTTAAAGAACAAAGTTTTTTAAAAGAAGAAAAGACAATTGAATTAAAGTTGTAGAAATAGACTTTTAGTTGAGATAAAGTTTGGATCATCAAGTTAGCATGTCATCTATTATAATTTTATTTTATATTAGATAAAAAAAAAATTAAAATATACCTAAGTTTATTTGAAGACAAAATAAATAGGTTGTAATGTTAATTTTTAATGAAAAAAATTAATTATTTCAAATAAATGTTTATCAACGTACCTGTCCATATGCAAACATGCAACTATTGTATCCAGCCAAACAATTCTCAACCATAGGTGCCCCAACAACATTAAATACTTCTTCCTATAAATCACAATAATAATCAAGTTTAAAAATCTATCTCAAACGTACACTTTTATCTGATTATCTAATAAACTTTAAAAAACTTCTTATCAAATATTCATTTCATTTAAAAAACAGAATAACAGCAATTAGAATTTATTTATTTGGGTTCTCTCAGCTAATATACGAAAGGCAATGTTCCCCAACAAATAAACCAATACAATCTAACTATCACTTGACAGAAAAGCATCTCCCCTTATATTGACATTCTGCCATTTGTTTGTTCCATCTCAATTATAAATAGCAAAATAGTTCTATCAAACAACAAAAGCAGGCACACCCTTAGCGCCATCTACCAATCTGTAAATTGACAAATCAGCATGCCCACAAAGTAACATGGATTGCTTCCAAGAAATGACAGAAATATGCTCTTTCATTTATTGATTTCATCAATCGTATGAACTACACTATTTCATTGACAGAAGCATACATTTATCAGACTATATTATTTCAACCAAAACATACATAATATTCTGATAGTCCATAATAATGATTGAAAGTATTTCTGGACTATTTTTATTTTTTTTAAATTAAAAACAAAACTCACACACAATTACAATCCAAATCACATTTAACAAACATAAACAACTTTCAACTTCTAAAGTTTTTATTGTGTTATAACTAACAAAAGCGCGATGTCGTGCCTGATAATACAAACCTATTCTATCCACGTTTCTCCACAGAACAGCATGGATGGCATCAGTCAACTGAAAATAATCAAAGGCATTGACAGTCACCTGGAAAATGCCAATCCAGCCTTATGATTCCATTTAATGGCATATATCATGTTAGTTGTCGGTTTCCACAGAAAAACTCCTATTCTAGCCCAGAAATTGTGTGAACCGTGAGAAATCCAATGCATCTTCAAAATTACATGAATGGACAGAATTGAAACATGTCTACTATCAATTTACCTTTCATTTGACAAAGCAAATACACCTGCATTTTGACATCCCAGACAGAAATCAAGTGCTTCTGCGTTTCATCCTTTAGTTAATTGACAGGTTTCAAATGCATGCGTGTTTCATATTTTGGACAATTGCTAGAAATTAAATACACTTTACAATTCCATATTCTGTGGATTCGTAGAAACCAAGCTTGCACATATGTATTTCACTGTTTTTTATATTAAAAAAAAACACCAGCAATTTACCAATGGAAAATTCACCGCCAACAATTCATCAAGGGAAAATTCACCATGTGAAAAATTAATTGCATGAATTTTTGGCAGTTAATTTTTTGTGGCAATGAATTGCTGGTGGTGGTGAATTTTCCTGCAGTGAATTGTTGACGATGAATTTTCTGTTGATAAATTGTTGGCGGTGAATTTTCCTAGAACCTTGAAAGACACATAACACATCTAGATTTTACTCGATTGAGAGAAATCAAAAGCAACAGTATTTCAGCTTTAGTGAATTACTAGAAATCAAATCCAATTGCATTCATCATTTGTGAATTGAGAGAAATCAAATCGGTTTGCATTTCATCGTTACTCGTTTAACAAAAATCAAGAGCATCTGAATTTCATCATTCGGTCATGACTGGAAAATTTTAACCAAATTCAAACCCATTCCCACCTGAGTAACACTCTCGGAAGCAACGTGGTCGAAAGAGAACCTGGTCTCGGGATGCCCTAGCCATGTTAACGAGTGCGCACTTTCTTGCTTGATGCATCTCCCGTAACCATTGGACACAATCTCGTCGGCGCTGAGCGGACGGATACGTATCATAACCTGAACAAAACCAAATGACTATTAATAACCACAATTCTAAATGAAATTGCATCCAAAATCACCAACAGAAAGTGGAGAAGAAAATAATCCACAAACGCAATGCGAATTAAGTCACATTTTCCCAGGAAAAAGCCATGGATTACCCTGCTAAATTATAAGAATCGCCTGCAATCATACAGAGATAGTTTTTATTTAAGACTTTTGCACTTGTATAACGGTAATGTATCTGTAGAACTATATATTAGACTGTTAAAAATGTTTGAATAATTACAAAATTTAAAATAGGTAAAGAATAATTGCAACTCCAGAAAAATCAATGGAGTATGTATAGGGAAATGGAAGCAATTTTTAATAACTTTTACCCAGTGATCTTCCTCACATTAAAATAAACCATAAAACTGGCTCGAATACATAATAATATTCTTTTGCACATAAAAATAACAGTCGTCCTCCGAACCAGAGATGAAACGGTGAACTTCACAAACAGGGCAAGAAGATCATTTAGAATCGAGGAAGCGAATGACTCTTCTTTGCATCCAATGGAAAAGTATCAACTACTAAATTTAGCATTCACAATCACGATTCTCCGAAATTTAACATCATATGGTACATTGATATCCTTGGCAATCTTATCATTCACCTGACGATGGACCATTAAAGCGTGTAATTTTTCAAAACAAAAATTGCTCGATTTTACTAAAAATTGATCATCTAAAAAATTTAACATGAAGTTTCAAAAACCCCTAAAAAGAAGTACAAGAAAGAAATCCTGGAAAGAATCCAGTAACCTTCACATTGGAATTTGTTGTGTAATAAGGATCTTCCCGAAGTTCAAAATGCGGAGCGTCTCTGCACTCGTAACGAAGAAACTGCTGACTACTTTGCCTCCTGAGACTTTGCGATCGGGGCAAAGACGGCGGAGTGGATTTAAAGCTATTGGTATTGCTGTTATCAGAGGAGGCATTGTCAATGCTTCCTGTGCTTGAGGAATCGGTGACATCGCTCTCTGCCCTGCGATGACGATAATTATTGTGATTGTTAGTATGACGACTAGAAGCAGGAGTAGAGGCCGAGGAAGGTTGCACAGAATTCCGTGACCCGCCCAGAAGACCCATTTTAATCAATGCAATTTTTTCACATCCCCATGGCCATCTAAATTTGAGAATAACAAGGGTTGAGAATGAATTTATTCTGTATATGGCAACAGAAACCAATGGATTTTCTTCTAGGATGTGTAGATTTGGTGGCTTAATGATAGGGTTTTAGATTAGTTTATTCTCAAGCGCTTACTTTAGTTAACAAAGTCTGACGAATTCTCGTCGTTGTGCCGTCCTGCCGTTGAGGCGTTTATCTGAATTGGCGTCGCTTAACAGAATTTTCAAATTTATGAGCGCGGGGAATAGAGAATAAAGTATGGTACTCGTTGGCCTTTATTTAAATGTTTTCTTCCCTCCAAACTCTCCCGCGGCGTAATCATTTATTATTATAGTTTTTGAAAGTCGTGTTTTGCTTTTTGTCTTTGAATTAATGGCGTTTAGCACGCTAAAAAGCAACCGAAAACAACTTTATGACAGAGTCGTACCTATCCATGGATGATCAAACGATTGCACGAACTGTTTGTTAAAAATCGATATTATGAGAATCAAAAATTAGAAGCTTAGATTAATAATTGTTTCACGAGCAATTAAAATAATACATATTGATTTAAATGTAACTTTTAATTGTGAGAATTATATTTATTCATCTAATGATCTTATTTCAACATTAAATAAGTATATGTGGGATCTATCCACTCTCCTTTGGGGTTTTTTTTGGTCTTTGTTGTTACTATGTTGTGTCTACAATTTCTGTCTATTGAGCTATTTGTTTGTTGTTTATGTGGTTTTTTGCTTTCTACGAACTAATCTCCAGCCTTTGTGGCATTTTGTGTAAAGGGTACAACACCCTATAAATGCAACTTAGATTATCAAAAACATTAAACAAGTATCATCTAGTGATTAGTGTTTGTCTTTTTTAATTAATTGTAATCACAATCTTCATTACATTAGTCAAAATCATGCATATTAATTTAATATATTAAATCATTAAAAATTAAAATATACTAGCAATCTCACCTTGGTGTGCAATGGGTACATCGAAGAGTTGTGGAAGGTCAATTAAGAATAATTTTGGTATTTTTTGCATACATTTGTGCAATACATGAGTTCAATTGATAGGTCATTTAGAAAATGATTTTGTTTGTGCAACAAAGGTCTCAATGGAGAAGTGATAGCTTCAAATCAATTATGCATCCACTTATCGAGATCCAAACATTATTGAAACAAAACCTCTGAATCAAGAAGATAATCAGGTTCCTTTACAAATAGGCTCATGTTATGTTTGCAATAGGGAGAGAAGGAGAGATAGGGATAGAAAGAGGAAGAGAGGGGGGAAGAGAGGGAGAGGGAGAGAGAGGTAAGGAGATAGAGATAGAGAGGAAGATAGAGATTGAGATGGAGGTGGAGAAGGAGAAGGAGAAGGAGAAGGAGGAGAGGGGGAGAGATAGGTAGAGGAAGGGAAGAGAGATATAGAGAAGTGGAGATAATGATATATAGATAAAGAAGGGGAGAGAGGTATAGGGAGATAGAGATAGAGACAGAGACAGAGAGAGATAAGGTGACAGACAAGTAATAGAGAGAGAGGTATAGAGAGGTAGAGATGAAGATAGAGATGAGATAGGGAGGGAGAATCGGGCAGTGTGTGTATATGAGTTAGAGAGAGATAGAGAGGGAGATAAATATATATAAATAGAGAGAGGGAGGGAGAGAAATATAGAGAGGAGAGAGAAGTAGGGAGATATAGAAAGATGGAGTGAGAGGGAAAGAGGGAGAGACAAGGATAGGAAGGATATATATAACTTTAGAAAGATAGAGGGGATGAGAAAGAGAGAGCTATAGAAGGAGAGAGGGAGAGGGAGAAATAGAGATAGAAATAGGGAGACAATGAGAGAGGGGAGATGGAGAGATAGATAGATAAAGATATAGGAAGTAACATATGGAGATGGGTATATATATCGGGAGAGAGTAGGAGAGATGGAGTGAACAAGAGAGAGGGATAGAGATAATGAGATATAGATAGAGAGGGACAAGGAGAGATGGAAAGGTAGAGATAGAAGGGGCAAGAGTGAGAGATAAAGGATGTCATAGAGACGAGTAATATATAGATAGAGAGAGTGAGAGACTTGGGGGATAGAGATAAAGATAGACATAGAGATAGGCAGGGAGAAACAAGGAGTGTGTACATGTGTGTGTGAGTGAGAGAGACATATAGAGATATAGATAAAGAGTTATGAGATGTGGCAATAGAGGAACAACCCCAAGAGGTAAAGGAAGGAGGTATCTAGTAACATAGAAGAATAAAAGACTTTATTCATTACCGCATAGAGAAACAAGATGATAAGAATTGGCATGGTAATAGGCTAGATTCCTGTAATAGCTATCACAAGGGTAGAGTAGATGATGGGAGGTACCACAAATATGAGAGTAGAGGATACTCACCACATAGAGGGTTAGCGGGAGCATGGAAGATATTTTGAGTAAGGTAGAAGAGGATATGAGAAAATATGGTAGAAATCCTTTAGAGGAACCTATTTTTTTTGTGGAAGGACATAAAATTCATTTAAGTGTTGAGGAAAAAGGTTGTAGGATAGCACAAGAGATGTTTGGTAATGGAAGGTCACCTCCTTCAAATAGGGACCCTAAGTGTGGAGACTCACTAGTTCTTTGGAGATCTTTAATGTGTGAGAGGGAGTGAGACGACACAAAGAAAGAGTTTGTTTAGGACTTGGTGCAATGTTGGAAGATAATGGAAACATGGGCAACTTGGAGTTTGAAGAGATGGTTGACAAGTTAAGGTTGAGGATGGGTCATTTGTTGCCATAGTAGATACAAGTGACTTGATGGATAGACAATACCAAGTAATAAATAAAAAAATATAATGTATGTAGTGTAGAAAAAATTGTTTACCTTTACAATTTCAAACTATGTTTGCATCCCCTTAATTAATTGGACTTAATTAAGCCTCTAATTGACCAAATTATGCATTCTAGAGCCTTGTTATTCTCATTTTTTGAAAGGGAAACCTATATTAAATAATTGCTAACATTAATTAAATCACCCTGGAAATTGAGTAGCCTAGACTTAGGTCCTAGGACCCATTCACCCCCTTTAAGTCCTAGGTCCCAATTTTTAATATATTTTTGGTGGCATTTTAATGATTCAAATTCAAGTTTAAAGTGTTGGCTTTTGGAATCTAATTTTCAGGAAATTGGATAAACACCTATAAATACATAGTTATTTTATCAATTCAAATCTAAAACTTTTGAAGGAGAAAATAGTATTGTCAAGAGCAATGAAAAGCATATTTATCAATCATCTACAACAGCAATCAAGATAATATCATCATGTCAAATTCCATGTGTGTTCATATCGTGTTTTGGAGCTAACATTGTCATGTAGGTTTCAAGCATTCAAGCATCAATCAAACAAGCCAATTCATGCAAGATCGAAGCCTTAGAATGATGTTTTTGACTTCAGTCCTCTAAGGGTAGCCATTAAAGGTTTGGTGAGTTGTAACAAGCAAGTGTTCATTCATCAATTCCTTCATTTTATCATTATTTCATTATCAAGGTTTAATTACCAAACATGGGGTTTGACTAAGCAAAACCCCCATTCACCCAAAAATAAACATTTTTGCTTCTCTCTTTATATGTGCAGATTTACAAGTGAAGAAGGACTAAAATTTTATCAAAGGAGCAACTTTGTAAAGTTACATTTATTGCATTCATTGTTGTCAAGCTACGAAAACTTGCCTACAAATTTTATTTTTTCGCTTTTCAACAGTCAAATATGGAGAAATTAAAAGCTTAGATCCAAGACCAGAGGACTGCAAAAAGTATTTTTGGACCCCTACACTAGGACCCATTCGCTCTAAGGAGAACCAATCTTGCTACAGACCCTGAAACCCACTTTTTTTTATCACAGGTGCACACTATTTTTCCCTTCTCAAATCTGCCTACAAATTATCATTTTTGTTTATGTTATCATAGAATTTTATATTTCAAATGTTAGATCATATAGTTCATTTAGCTAATGCACTTTAAATTATTCCAAAACATTGTAAACCAGTCATTTGTTTCATAAGAAAGCAGAGACCTAAGAGATCCAAAATAGGGTTGACTCACCTCAAGGTTGAAAGTCAACCCCATCCTTTAGTGATCTCTTCTCTTTCTAATGAAATTAGGGAGAGGGATGTTTGAATCCTAGACCATTTCATAATTCCACTTTGATCGAATTCATTCACCCTTTTCCCCTCTTTTCATTTTCATGAATCTAAAATTCTTACACTATAAACTTTCCAAAAAATTGGAAGTCCTTCAAACCCTAGGTTTAGATTTGCATGGCATTAGTCTACATTTCTTAGTTAGGGTTTCATCTTTGCATTCTAAAATGTCATAAAAATGGCATTCCATATTGCATAATAGGTTGCATTAGGGTTTGTTTATGTCATATTTAGATCATATTTATATTCATATTGCATTCATTAAGCGATTAAAATATGAAATTGTTCATTGCATGTTCATTGCATCTTTCATTTTAAAAGAAGTAAAAAATTGCATAGTTTTGTTTCAAATTGGCATAAAATCGTCATTTTCAAATTTTTACATTTTTAAATTACTAAATTATTGCATTTTAGAGCTAAAATTTGTCAAAAAAAATAATTTGTTTCACATTTACAACTTGCATTACATTGTCTTAAATTGAGCAAAAACTGGAAAAGTAGTCAATGATTAACCTATTTGCAACCAAAGTTCAACAAAAATCAAATGGTAACATAAAACTTCAAATTTTCAATTTTTAGAACCCTGTCCCAGGACTCATTCGCCCTAGGGCGAACTTGTCCTAATACAAGTGTCCTGACAATATTTTGCATGCATTTTTGTATCTGTATTTGCTTCTTGTTTTTGTTATTAAATCATTGTTTTGAAATTCCGAGAAACTATTATTGTATATGCAAGAAAAGTGATTTTTTGCTTGATTTGTTAAAAATTTGGGAAAAATTATTGAATTTTAGATGTATAAGATGTTTATTACATCATGTTCTCATTGCAAAAATCTCTAGTTATCATACTTCATGTTCTATTTTCAAATCTTGTTGAGCATTTTAAGAAAATTTTGTTACAAGCATACGAATATGAAGTCATTTCCCATATTTTCTTGTTTTCATTGATCCCTCTCCCATTGCCCCTCCTATGAGTGAGGTTATCTTAGTAAAAGAAGATACAATCTTGGACAATCATGACAATCAAGTTTGTTCTTCTCCTAATGTCTCTCCTATTCATGAAGAAGATATCTTGGTGTTAGAAGATCCAACCATTGAGTGCCATGAGAATCTTGTTTGCTTCTCTCCTAAAACCTCTCCTACTCGTGAAGATATTAGGGTTCAAGAGGATGGTAGCATTAATACATGTCTTTCAAACAATAGTAATGTGGATTCCTTAGATGAAGATGATAAGGTGAAAATAGATCCCCCTTGTTAGAAAAACAAAAACATGAAGTTCAATCCGCAAAGGTTGTGAACACATGATTGACCATTAGATCTCCCTTGATTATTGGACCTCCTAAGAGTCCTCTAATTATTGGACCTCTCAAGTCATCTCCTTAGCCATTTCTTATTATAGGACCACCACAACACCAACCAAAACCTCCTGGCCATATCTTTAATTTTGCAAGACGAGAGTCACTAGTAATCCTGTCACTAGATTGCACCCGAATGCTTGAATGATTAAATTCAACAATCTGTTGAAACATGGGAACTATCTTCAGGCTGTGGGTATTCCTATGGCGAAGATAGACCTCCAGATTCTAGGTTGGTTCCTATAAGATTCTTAAATTAATAACTGGTAACTTGCTGGAAAAGGGATAGAAGAACTATTGCTAAATGCATGTGAAACTGTAAACTAGTGGTGATTCACCTAATTGATAAAGATTTGCAACTGTGATTCACAATAAATTTTAGAAAAACATCCACACAAGTTGATTTTAACAGTTTGACCACAAAAATGATTCTAAGGAAGGTGTGAATAAACCACCTTTGAAGGAAAACAGGGTTTTCTCAGCAAAGCAGAATATTATTCCTTTACACAACCTTAGACCTATGATTTTTACTATTTGAATGCATGCAAATACAAATGAGACAAAGATTTTAAAGGTTTTGATATTTAAACATAGTAAAACTTCATCAAATCATTCATAAAAACAACATAATGACAAGGCAGACTTTTGATTTCACTGCAATTGAAGGAATCTTTGCAAAATGACACGCATAAACCTGTAAACCTGCTGCTGTATTAATCTGAATATGAAAGTTGAGTTACAAGATATCTCACTTTGCAGAATGCAAAGGTTGAAAAACAAGAACTAGAGGAAAAAGATAAACTTTTTCCAATATATACAATGAGATGCAACTCCAAAGTGCATGAAGGTGAATTTGAAAGTAAATTTCAATATAGAAAAATGATAACTCCAAGGAAAATCCCAAGCAAAATAAAGAATCTCCAAAAGAAGAGCTCAAACTCATGCAAAAATGAGTGAACTTGGTCTCAAACTCGGCAATATAATGTATGCAACCTAAAAAGTGCTTTGAATTGAACTAAAAATTGTAAAACAGTGAGTCTAAGCATGCAAAACTCATTTCATTTTTATCAATTCGCCCATGATGACTGAAATTCCATCCCTGTATCGTGCATGATTAATCTTCAGTTGGATTTACTTGCATTCTTGCATGGATTTGAGAAGGTCTTTATTTAATTAAATATTAAAAATAATCATCAAGTGATTATTTTAATATTTTTACAGCTGGTAATAACTTCTCTTCTCTTGTCTAAATATTAAAGTAATAACAACATTACTTTTAATATTTAATTGAGTATCAAACTTCTCAAATCATGCAAGGTATAATACTTCAAAGTCAAGGAATACTTTAAAGTTGGCTTTAAAAATCACGGGCTTCCTATGACCTCCCTCCATGCATATATGATATTAAAATATTAATAGACCACATTATTGGAAAGGGTCGACCACATCTTTATTGGGCTTATGATTTGGAGTTAAGTCCATGGTGATAATTTGAAATGATTATGTTTAAAACAATAATCAAAACTCCATTTTGACTTAGGGCGAATAGACAAAAGAAAACATCAAACCCTAAAAATCATTATCTTCCTTCATTTTGCACTTTTGGTGAAGAGATTCTGCTGTTGGCCGCCGCCATGAACAGGGTTTCAAGCT
>VDFB02085655.1:0-28253 GCA_007258455.2 Sequoia sempervirens
TTCCATACATGTCCACCAAAGCATTTTATCAAATAGTTTATTTCCTTCCTGCTATGGCTAAAAGCCTAAAAAAGGTGATTTCCAACAAACTATGGATGCTTGGAAAAAATCTATCAAACCATAATAGTAAGTGTTGATGCCAAAAATTGGCAAGGTAACAACCTTTATGGGAAACTCAATTAATGGGGTGACCAATTTGTGCTAAACTAAGTGACCTCCGGATTTTTAAAGAAGTTGGCTTCTTCTGTAACTGGGGTTTTGAATGGGAAAAGGAAACAAATATATAAAATAAAAATCTAACTAAGGCAATGCACCAAGATGTAGATAAGGGCACGGTAAATCTATCCTTTGGGATTGGATTCAAGGGCCTGGTCAGCGATCTGCTATGTTCCAGAATCACATAAATTAAAGATAAAGATTTGAACAATTCATCTAATGACATAAAATAGTTATCACATACATTCACTAAAAGAGGGAGTCAAAGACATGATCTAAATCAACAATTCATATTCAAAACCATAGAAGTTCTTACAAATGAATGAAATCGGATAATAACAACATAGTATTAATGTCTTATCTAATAAGATAAGAAAAAATAGAAAGGCCGAACGATGACACAGTCTAAAAGTTTCATATAATAATCTAAAAACAATACTAGAGACCTGGTGTCTCTCTCTAATTTTTTTGCATCTTCCCAACTCATTTTCTGAAGCGAGAAGCATTATTTATAGCCAACAATCCACCACTAGCTGAGCTTGTATCAAAAAATATTTTGTATCTTGAGCAATGATTTCTCTCGGTTGTTGCAACATAAAATATTCAGGTCATGGCATGTAGACACTTCCTAGCCAGATGCATCCCCTGCAAATGATGGCAGTGGTCCAAAAACATCCGGAGTAGAAAGTGTCACTTCCCCATGGAGGATGTTACGGCATGCGGTAGCATGTTGCAACCAGTTGCTCGCTTCATCCTCTCCTTTGATATAAACTACCCCCGGAGGGACGCGTGGCGACAGTTCGTAGTCTCTGGTTCATTCCTTCTTTTCTTCATTGAAAGCTTGCACTAGGATGACATGTAGCAACAATGTTTATTATCGGCGTTGTTTGTGGGTTCCACCAAAAGTTTATGCGAATGGAAGCTACGTGGCATGTGGGCGGGGCCTGAATGGAAAGTGAAGGGAAGCAGTTACAAATAGCCCACAATGAAGACACGTGGAAGCACAACGGGAGGCACCTTAAGAGTGAATGAAACCTTTGCCATGAGGAGCACTGGGCAGACACATGGAAGCAACCGATAGAGTATAGAAAAAAAAAAGCCCGATGAAAGGCTAAGGGCAGCATGTTGAATATATGAGGCAGGGGCCGAAACTTAGCAAAACACAAAAAACACCTAAAGGGAGCTCGAAGAATTTTACATTCATAGCTTTTGGTGACTACCAAGAGTCTTTCGCCTGCAGAACAAGGAACCCAAAATTTTTCTCTAGCTTGCAGACTAGAGCCACATCCATAGGGCAACAGAGCCAGAGTTTAGAAAGGGCTACTTGCAGGGGCAACCAGTTAGCCTCAGATGGTCTCAATACATCACACAGATTATCTTGTGCTTCACTCAGGTCAAGCATTTCTTTATAAGGAAGCACCATAGGTAAACCAACTCCATCCTCACATTGGAAAAGCAATCGCGCTATCGGATGAATGACACCCTCAATATTTGCTGTAGTAGGAGGCTGGTTGAAACTTTGGAAAGCGATTGGGTCCTGCTCCTTCTCTTCAATTTTTGTTGCAATTTGCTCAGTTGTAGTGACTGACTCATCCTCAAGAAATGGGGACGACATTCCCATCTTAGTTAGCTGAGAGAAATTTTCCCACATGCTATCTATAGTCTGGTTCAAAGTAGTTGTGTAGGCGTTAGTACGAAGGATGGCTGAGTGGTAGTGAATGAATTTGTTTGCCATCTTAGCGGCAACATTCTGATTCTTGATCCCTACCTTTGTTAAGTTTTCATTAGAGACCATGTATAGCTTACTTAGCAAACTCTTTGCCTCAGGAACCCTTTTCGTGATGAACTGCGGGAACTGATCAATTGTTCCATGAACCTCCCTACTCAATTTTGTTGCCGCTAAGATGAATCAAAGCGTGCCACAGGATGTAGTGTTAAGTAGAAGGCCTTGAACTTCTCCTAGTATGAAATATATAGCTATTGAGCTACTGGGATGAGGTTTGATTGAGCAGCAGGGGCCTGGAGAGCACTCCTTAGAAGGGAAATCTTTGCATCCTTTGAGTCGACATCCTCTGTCAATTCCACAATTCTATTGTTTGTAGATGCAAGTTTTCCCTCGATGTTTCTTAGCTCTTTGGACCAGTTTTCTTCAGCCATGCTCTTTTTTATTGACTCTGATTCAAGAGAAAATTTCATCTCTTGAAGCTCCTTTTCTAGTTTGGCCTTTTGGGCCCAAAAGTCTGCCTCATTCTCTTGCATCTTTTTCTCCAATTGAGCATGTCGGTGTTCAAACTCTTTATCCTTTTGTTGCACTGCCTGCTCTGCTAGAGTTAACCAGTTCTGATAGTCTTGGCTTCTTTTTTGTAGCACATCAACCAGGGAGGGGTCAACGAATTGGAACTTGGAAAGTTCCTCTTGGAGTCTATTCTACTCGACCTCTGCTACTTGCACTTTTTTTGATAAGCGTGCAATATCTGCCTCCATCGCCTTTACCTTTGCTTGCAGGAAATTGATCCTATCTTTCACAAGCTATAGCTCCTCTAATTTATTTTTTAGTTGGTGACTAGACTTGAGGAATTCTATGGTCACCACCCGCTGCGTTTCTTCCATGAGTTCAACCTTGTCTTGTGGTCGGGTTGCTCTCAGATCAAGTCCCATGGAATACATGTTATAATCATCTGGAAACATCTCCCCTTGTGTTTTGACAATGCTTGGATACATGGTGGCAAAGTTTAGCATTTACTGCACTTCATTGTAAATAGTATATACCTTTGGTTCCATCGGCTTCTTGTCATCCTTAGCCTTTTTCTTCTACATTTTGAGGGCCCATGCTTCGTTTGCAGCATCACCCTGTGCTATGAATTGGGATGGTGACCTAACTATCCCGCTTGTGAAAGTTGCACTGGGAGGTAGGGTAAAAGGGAATGTAAGTGTAGTGGGCCTGTGCATTTTCCTCTTAGGGAGATTGACAGTATGCAGAGAGAAATTGGGAATTTTCCAAATTTCAATATGTGAATTGGTGGGAGAACTCATTAGTTGTTGCAACGATTATGGGCTCATGGTGAACTCCAATTGTTGGGTGAACTGGGTTGTGCTTGATATAGTAGTAACAGGAGGGGTGTCAATAATAGTTGCGCTTGAGGAAAGAGAGGTGAGAGAGGATTGGGTAGCGGCGGATGGTGTAAGGGCTTGCAAAGGTGCCAAGATAAATGGTGTTGTATGGGAGTACTGGGAGAAACCTCCCACAACCATTGTGGTAGAGACAAAGAAGGAAAGGTTGACACTTGTAGCGATGGGTGCCGTAGAAATAATAGGGGCTACTAAAGATTGCAAAGTTAGAGAAGAAGGAGCAAACATTACCTATTGACTGGATGACTGCAGTTGTTGTTTGCGAACTCTCCCCAACCACTACTTCTATGTGCTATCATTTGGCAGGTGGGGTGTCCTCCACCGCTATAGTTTCTTACTGTTGTTGGGTCATTCTCATTCTTGTAGCGGTCCAGGTGAGTGTTTGTGAAGCTCTTGATAGATTCAACCGCACATTTGAAACAAATTGAATAGGCTGGTTCATTGCCTTTTTTCTTTTGCTGAGCGAAGGCCGATGATACTTCTGCCTCTTTCTCCTTTCCTTTCCTGGTAGGCTCTTTAGACTCCTCATCAAAGTCATCATCCGTAACAATGCTTGGGTCAAATTCTGGATGCTCATCATCCCACAACCGATCAAATTGGCCATCTGACTTGATGCTTCCATAGGGGGCATCAAACTATTTGGTTTCTTGGCGATACACCCGAAAAGCTCTGATTCTTTCCACAGTCCACTCTTCTTGTTGTAACTTCTTGAATAGGGTGGCTCCCATTTTTCACTTCTCATCATACACCGCGAGGGGAAGTAAAACTTGTTCCATGGTGGCCTACTATCCTCTATAGGAATGTGGATCAAATCAACTAGTGGATCATCCAAATCTTTCAGCAGGTTCCTCCTCTTCTCCTAGTAAGGTTGTGGGTTGTGTATTACCTTGACAAATTCATTCGGTGCATCATTTTTGAGGTTGTAATTCCATTTATCACAAATCATTACCAAATTGAGATGATCTAGCTTATCTTCTAGCAGGTCATGCATCTATTTCTTGTTCATGACCACCATCTTGAAGGTTTGCGGGTAGTCGAAGAATCCCCTCTTTTTGGCCTTCCCTTTGCAAAATTTGTAGTCAATAAGGGATACTTGTTAGAACATCTCAAGGGCTAGCACTTGATTGGTGACATAGGTTGGAAGCTGAAATGGTTCTCCGGTGAAACAACACATTCAAATGAATGTGAAATCCACTCCAAGAAACTAGTCACACTTGGGAGTGAAGTTCTGCATATATGTGGTTTGCTCCTTGGTGAGCTGGTCGAAACTATCATCCACTTTTAAATCTTGCAAAATCAGAGTCGAGAAATAATCTGAAAATGCATAATAGTCATAGGTAGTAGAGATGGGATGAGTCCATATAGTAACTGGCCTTTGTTTTCCTGACTCATAAAAAATAGATAATCTCATATACTTCTTAAAGAAATTAGGGTTTTGGTGCAAAAGCATGTGAGCAAGGAAGGAAGGAAACCTAAACCTCCATTACGTTGAATAATCCCTGATTTTCCTTAGCATCTCATCAACAAGGTATTCTACAAAATCATACCAGAAATAGGTATGTTGCTTGTTGGTGTCCAGGCCTCAAACAAATGCCAACATTGAGAATGTATCCTGCATGTCTGTGGGGAAGGTGATGAGTGGTGTTAGAATCTTTGGTGGCTTTTGATGATCTTTCATAGGCCTTTTGGTTTCTTTGTTGTAAAATTCCAGAGCCTTTTACATGCCTCTTCGTGTTGCCTCTCCCTTTGTTGGGTTGAATGAATCTACCTCATCTTGTTTGGATTTGGGGTTAGGGATGCACAACATATTCTAGACAGCTTCCAGACATATATTAACCTTTAAGCTCCAGCCCTCGATGGTGCTGATGTGCAGGTTGAAATGTTTGATGGCCACATCAACTAGTTCTAGGAAATAGTGAACAAATGGGACCATATACTGTGGGAGGCCGTTGTACCATAGCTTTTGAGACAGTGACTTTGGGCAAGAGGATACCTTCATTCTTTCATAGGCCACCTCCCTCAAATTCTTGGGGTTTTTTACAAGGTTGGGATCATGAATATTATCCCAATCCTCCTTGATTCGGCTCTAATCCATGTACTTTTTGGGCTTCTCTATAACCTTTGTGTTTTCCCATTCTAGCCTTTCTGGTATGCCAGGAAAAGCATAAGAAACATTTTCAAAAACGTAAATGGCTGATGCTCTATGCATATCATTAAACAAGCTATGTGTTTCTTCTATCTGGGCCTCTACTCGTGCTTTTGTTTAAGAACTCTTTGCCATTTCCTATTTTTAGAGATTTTTGCTTGGCTCAATTTTTTTACAATTTTCCTCAGCTCTGGTTGCACTTACAATTTCGTTTTCTCTAGGCAACGTTTTCTGAAAAGCATTCACAATTTACAAAAAACCTTTTGCATGCAACACTTAGCTATTTCCTTCTTTGGGTGGCCAACAACGCTCACCTACTTGCATTAAATTCAACTTGTATTGCCAGTTGTTTGCTCGTGCAAAGAGAATTACTTGCCATTTTGAAATGAAAAGAATTCATAATGACCCTTAGCAATGATTTACTTGAACATGTTTTTTCTTGAAACTTGAGCCGACAATTTGAAGGCAGTTTAGGCATCATATGCCATGGCAATTAATATCCCAAATGAAATGATTAAGCCAGAATATGCAATAAGTACTTGAAAAGATTTGCATCCCTCTTTGAAATTTGAGAAGCACCTATAGAATGACACCTCAGCATTCAGCTGTATGAACTACCACCGGAGACTGCCACCAACTTATGCTAATTAATTAGATTCCACTAATCTTGCATGCAATAAATCATACCTACAGATGCAACTAGGTGGGAAATTCGAGTGAGCCTTGGTGCAAATTTTGAGGTGGTACTTGATTAACCTCATGCTTATGGTATGCAAATTACCACACTTATCCTAGCCATTTCTATAAATAGGTGCTTTGGGCAATAGTGAAATCACACTAGAAAATTTTAGTAGAATTGGTATTAGGTGATTGGCTTAACATTTGGCGTTGGCAGTTTGCCTAGTATTTGCATAGAGTTTAGACTTAGGAAATTGGCATAGGGCTTGTGTTTGACAATCGTATAGAGATTTGTCACCATGAATACCCTAATTAGGTTGGTCTCTTATAAGTCTCAAATGAATTTTCTGGGTGAGATTTTGACTAGGCACCTTAAGAGGATGACAAAAAATAAGTATTCCTTGGCCATCATAGCCATAAAATGGGTTTTGGGATGTGACTACCTTGAATATGAAGATAAATATAGAGTTAAAACTGATGTGTGCTATGAATTTGTCGTGTCAATGCTCAATATCAAGATTCCCAAGCCACTTGTTCTCCACCTGGTAAAAGAGATATTTCCAAAGAAATACCTGAATGACCTCAGAGAGGTGGTGGCGAATGTTGCATTTGGTGGAGGTATTCCAACTGCGAGCGACCTTCGTAAGTTCATTGAAGAAGACGCGGTTGTACCGTGGTTGCCATTCCTAAGAGGTTTCTGACTCCAATCATAGGAAGAACATCGCGAGAGGGTTAGCCATGCTTATCACTTCCTCTTCCACCTGTACAATGTGGTACCATTTTACTATATCGACTGGTACGCTGACTTTAGGAACCTAGTGTTCCCTTTGCCACTTTCCATTGCTCCTGTGGACACTGCTACTGGTGATGATGCTACCTCTGATGAGGAAATGGCTTCGGATGCTGCCATTGCTGCTGCCCATGCTCATGACTGAACACTTCTTTTTATGTTTCAAAAACTAAAGCTCGTTATTCTGTTTTTTGTATATATTCCTAGAAAAATCCTTATAGTAGTTGTATAAAGAAGATACATAAATATATAGATATATACTCTAAAAAGTGTGGCCTCTAAGCCATTTTGATACTTTTATTTAGCGAAGTATATAAATATAATGAAAATATAGCTTATGATAAGATTCATGTCTCCTTTTCTTGTTGTTCCGCAATATGGGTTTGATTTTCTTTTCCTGCATATGCATACTTCATTTCAATTCAGTATGCGGGTGTCATTTTTCTATGGCATGGGTTTCCTTTAACTTTCTCTGCACTTTGCAATAATGGGTTCCATTCATTTCTTCTTTCTTGCACGTGAATAAATAATTATTGAAAGACCGACCAACAAAAAACACAAAGAAAAAAAGAAAAACACTATTCACATATTTACATTGGCAGAACAAATTGAATTTAATTAAATAATTTTAAATGAATCCCATTGACCGGGATCCCCAATGGTTCATCATGGTTTCTAAGTTGAATACGTTGTGTTCCTTGCACTAAATTATTTTGAAAGGGCCTTCCCAGAGGCTATCAAACTTCCCGTGCTAGTCGGGCTTTGCTTCCCTTTCATTAAACTTTAGCACTAGGTTGCCACACTTCAAACCTTGGTCTGAATCCTTCTTATCAAACCATCTCTTAACCACCTACTGGTAGGTGGTCATAGCTATTAGGGCCGTTTCTCTTTTCTCCTACACTTCCAACAACTCAACTAGCTACACTTCCATTGTGCTATTTTTCTCTATCTCAAGAGATTTGAGCAATTGTAGTGCTAGAATCTCCATGGAGATAGGCAATAGGGCTTCTTTTCCATATACTAACTCATACGACGAAGTCTTGAGGACTTGCTTAGGAGTTATGTGGTCTACCTAGAGCACCACTTGAAGATTTTTTTGTCTTTCCCCCTAGTGCTCTAAACTAATTCTTTTGATGAGTCAGACTAAATTTTTATTAGTTGACTTTTCTAGGCCATTGCCTTGCAGATAGTAATTTGATGATGTTTTTAAGAATATGTCATTCATGAGTGTGAATTGACATACCTTAGAGCCTAGGAAAGCCTTGGCATTGTCAAAGATGATGGTTTTAAGAGGGTCGAACCTAGTCACAATCTCCTCGAGAAAGTCTACTATTTCTGCCTCTATTGCATTCTTCAGGAGCATGGCTTCGGTCCACCTTGTGAAGTAGTCTGTTGCTGTCAGAATCCATTTATGTCCAATGCTAGAGGTGGGATTAATCATCTTGATGAAATCAAGGCCCCATTGCATAAATGGCTCATCAACTACTATCAGGTTGAGGGGCATAGTAGAATTTTTCCTTCTCCCTATGAAGAATTGGAATTCCTTGCAAGCTTTTACCAGGGAAAATGAGTCATTAAACAACATGGGCTAGAAGTATCCAATGCACATAATTTTGATGGCGGTGGTCTTTGTGGAGAAATTCCCACCCGCTGGATTGTTGTGGAAAGTGTTGAGGATTTTCTTCGCTTGCATTGTAGTGACACACCATAGTAGACTGTTGTTAAAGTTCCTCTTTTAAAGAACTCCTTTAATGAGCGCATATCTGCTATTTTGCAGTCGGTAGAATATTCTCTTTTGAGAAGGAAGGATGAGTGGATATTTTCCTCTATGCATGAATCTTACACTATCCACCAGCTAGCAGCCTTCAGACTCAAACTCATTCATTAGAACCAACTCTGGTTGTTCTTCTTCGGTGGTCATTTCTTCATCATGCACCAGATATTTGCATAGTCCTCTTCCTTAGATGGTCTTTGTAGGCTTGACCTCAATATCATATTCAAGGATCTTGGTGATCCAATTAGCCCCTTTTCCAGTGATATATTCACATACACTGGAATGTGCAACATAAACAACCACCTTGTTGCAAGAGATTAGGTGTCAGAACTTCTTGAGTCCCTTAACTATTATGAAAGATTTCCTCTCAATTTTTTTTTAGTTCATCTCATATTCTTTTAGGGTCCAAGAGTGGAATGTTATCAAATGTTCTCCCTTTCCTTCATCATATTTCTATGTTAAGACAATAGCAATGCTAGACTTGCTGCTGAATACATACATTATGAAATCCTTCGATAGGTATGAATTAGCCAACACAAGAGCTGAGGAAATAGCATCCTTAACCTTTTTGAAGGATTCTCTCACTTCTTTAGTCCATTTAAATGTTTGATCCTTTTTTAGCATTAGGGTGATTGGCCTAATTATTCCTACAAAATTAGAAATGAATTTGCTCACAAAATTTACTTTTCCTAAGAAAGACTGGATGCCTTTCTTGTTGACCGAGAGGGGAATCTCTTTGATTGCTTCACCCGCTTAGGGTCAATCAAAATTCCTTCTTTGTACACTACATGTTCCAATAGCTTGCCTTGCGACACCCTAAAAACACATTTTTCAGGTTTAGGGAGACCTCAAACTCCTGGCGTTTTTCAAAAACCATATCAAGGTGATTGAAATGATCATCCTTAGACTTAGAGAACATAGTGAGATCATCTAAATAGATCAAGATGATCTTGTTAATTAATTCGCTAAAAGTGATGTCCATGGCTCGCTGAAAAGTGGCTCTTGCATTTTAAAGGCCAAAAGGAATTTTAACATATGCGAACATTCCCCACTTGGTAGTGAAGATTGTTTTATGCTGGTCCTCCTCTTTAACTTAGATCTAATTGTAACCGGAGAAGCCGTCCAACAAAGAAAACATTTTTGATCTTGTCACTATTTGCAAGATTGTCTCCATAGAGGGCAACATGTAGTAGTCCTTTAGGGATGCTCTGTTCAAGTCCCGAAAGTCAACACACTAGTGGATGTCTTTTTTCTTCTTTCAGAATGGAACTAGGTTATACAATCAAGTGTTGTGCTTAATAGAGAAGACAATCTGGGACTAAATTAGCTTGGTCAACTCTTGTGCCATCATAGCCTCGATCTTTGGATTAAAAGGCCTCTATTTTTTGGCAGACTGGTTTTGCACCTTCCGTTAGCTCAATTGTATGTTGGATGATGTCGGGATCATATCCCTTAAGGTCATCGTATGAATAGGAAAATACTCCTTCATACCTCTCATAGAAGTCAACGAGCCTTTCTTTATCATGATGTGGGACATCTTTCTCGACTTTGAGCTTTCTCCCATCTTCAACCTGAAGGTCTGCATAGTCGCTTTTGTCTGCTACAAATTTTCTTTTGTCATTTTTGGCATCATCATAGTCAAAAATATTTTCAAGAGTGATAAGCCCCTTCGGAAGCTTATTAGACCTTAGCTGAATGATTTTTTCATCATAGGCCTTGGCGATCTTTGGCTGGAGTTGGTCAACAAACTCTCTCGATTGTTGGATGAATGAGGTGATGAGTTCATCATTGTCAAATACTTGCTAGCTCTGATCATTATCTAGAATTGACAGTCAGACTATCACTCGTACAAAGTGCTTGTTATGCATTAGGTTGGAGGCAGGTTCAAATTGAGATCCGATTACTGCCGTGCGATCCACATTAGCATTTTGTTCTTGGGGCACTGTCTAGATGTTCAAGTCCCAAAGCCTATGTCTGTAGGATCTCATGTGGACATTCTTGGCTACGGAAATCCCCTGGACTTGGTTGACCACCAATTTGGAATCTCCGAACACCATTAATTTCTTGATGCCCATTCGCTCTGCATGGCTCATACCTTGCACTAGGCCTTTGTATTTACCTTCATTGTTCGAACAAGTGAACTGGAAGTGGAAAGACAAAAGTGTTTTTTCATTGTGTGGGGATGTCAAACATATCTCGGCTCCTGCACCCACTTTGCATCTTGCTCCATCAAAGTGGAGCATCCATAGTTATGAGGCTTGGTTACTTTCGGGTTCCTTCATGACCTTCAAAAGAATTTGATCTTCATCTTATATATAACATAGGTGCCTAGCCCGGTAGCATGATAGTTGCCGAAAGGGCCAACATCTATAAATTCACTCAAAATGACTTCTTCTTAATTGGTCCGATCTCCAGTCACCTTTTCATCTTCTATCAACTTAGTGGAATATGATTCTTCCTAAGTGAAAGAGGTATGGGCGGCCTCGAAATTGATTTTGGCTTCATCTGCCACATGTTTCGAATGCAGAGATTCAAAATTTATCTTCATTTTAGCTCCATGCTTGGTCCTCAGGATCAAGTGTGACTAGTATAGAGAAACATACCTACCTATTTTTGAAGTAAACTCCTAGGATAGGTAGAGACCAAACATAGGGGGAACATCCATGATCACAGTGTCTTGCAAGAATGTGATACTAGGGCAAGCGAATAGAGTCAATGGTAGGTCCTTGATGAGGCCTACGGTTTCAACTTTTTTTCCATCAAGCTGCATAGCTCCCTTCTTCAATGGTTCGTAGTAAGTCCTAAGGCCTCAACTATCTGCTTGGGCATGACTATAGTAAGTCCTAAAGTGCTCACGTTATATCTTGCTTTGGGAATCCTGAAGCCCTAGGCTTGAAGGGCCTTCCTAATGACCAAAGAAGTGTTTTTGCAAATTCTACAATATTTCACATAATTAGGGTTGTGCTCACTATCAGGATTGCATGTGTTTCAATATCGAACAATTCGAACACTTGGGTAATTTTAGGTTCTCTCTTATATATCCAATGCTTGTGTAATTGCTTTTTTGACAATGTTAAGCCTTTCATCCTATAATTTATTTTGTTTTGCGTGTCTCTTTTTCTTGGAAAAGTAGTGTAGAGATGTTTTTTTTTCATTATAAAATTAACCATTCATTGAAATTTCAAATAGAAAATTTCAATTAGTTTTAAAATTTGTGAGGTATCATGACCAAAATTCTATTTTTAGGAAGTTTCCACTTAAGAAATTAGTGGTATGTGCAAGATCATGATGGGCCCAAAAGTGATGGCAATATGATGGGTTTTGTAAGGGTATGTGATAACAATTTTTTAACCCCAAAGAGTGATGAAACAGAAAGGGTTTTTAAAGGATATTTTCAACTTTCCACCAATATAAATTATGCTTTACTTTGAATTAAGTAATTATTATTCATTTTCTATTTGAATTATGACTAAAGTCTGATTGATAGGATGATTGAAAAAATCTATAACTTTCAAGCGATATCACATTTTTGAATCAAAACATAGCGTCACATTCTATACTTCACATACTATAGGATTAAAAATGAATTTCTTGAAGTTTTGACCAAGTTAAAGATTAGTTAGACATCACGAGAGTTTTTTTTTATTTTTTTAAAAGTTGTAATAAAAATTCATAATTAATTTATTTACTTGGAAAAAATTTCAAAAAATGTGCATCACATCGGGACATGAGTCCTCTACTTGTATCTAAAATATTATAAAAAAATATTACCATTTTATTGTGGTTAGGGTGGTCAGTAGGACACCTACTTATTTTTTCCCTGAAATTTAAATTACTCTGCATTGGAAATTTCAAATTTTCACCAAATAGATTTTATTTTTTAAAAGAAATAAGCCTAGTATTTTAGAAATTACATTCAATTTTATTGAAATTATATTCTTACATGTATCTTTGAAATAATATAGATAACCTATTAGGTTTTTTTACATCCAAGTTGCCTAACTCTGATTTTTGAATTTTTTCCCTTAATGACTTATTTTTTTTTTTCCATGATGATCTGGACATACCCTAGTAAAAAATAAATATTCATTAAAAAATTATTAGAAAAATTGTGCATCAACTACACACTGTTAGCTAATTTCTCACCGAAGTGATTTTAAAAATACTAAAAAAAAGTTCACTATGCTAGGGATGTAAAAAAGTTATGTTATGTTTTTCTGACAAAAACAAAACCAATTTCTATGTGTCCCTCTTTTGAACCCCTTAATCTCAACCATTTTCAAAATAAATTAGTAGTTTAGAAAGTAGACTCAAAGCACTACGATCCTTTTTTTTTGTTGCGTCTCAAAATTTTGAGTGTAACTATCCTCAATTTCACGTCCAAGGTCAGTATTTCTTGATTTTAGAAAAAAAGTGGCCACTTAAGCCCCCATTTTGGCCCCCCATCTTTTTGCACTTACCCTGTATGCTCCATTTGAAGTTTATTAATATCAAATCCAATTTAAAGCTATCTCTTAATACAAAATCTTATGTAGATGATTGTTTGTTCCTATTGAAAAAGCCTGTGTTGTGCCAGATTTGGGTGCACATTGACACTATTCAGTGGCAAATGATTTCATGTTTCTTTAAAATTATTTCATCATTCTATGCCTAGCTGTGAAGCAATCTAGTGAAGTATAGAGTGGTTTTCTCTGATTTAGGTTACTTCATGGTGTATACATGGATAATAATTGGGAGAACCTTTAATTTTAGGATCTTTAATGCTTTATTTTATAGAAGATGTTAAATATTTTCAAAAAATATTTTAAAAATGATAAGTTCATGGAGTATTCTTACAAATATTTAGTTTCCATGAAGTTACAGAGAAATTTGTTTTTAATATGGAAAAGAAGGTTTTGAAGGGGCCCTAAAATGCTATACAATGAAAGAATGTTGCTAAAGATAAAGAAACATAAGCACCGGTAGTCCAAAAAATCTAGAAGTTTTGTCAAAAGATAACACTAGACAAGCTAACAAAAATATCGATAGCAAAATATCAATACTGAAAGCTTATCAAACTAAAACTAAAGCACTTTATCAAGAACCTTAGTCGAATCTAGATTGCTAGAGATGATCTTGTCATGCATCTCTACTACTTCCTCAAGTTCTTGGAATGAAATGACTGCCCTCTTCTTCGTCTTTCTCCTAGTACAAAAGCACGGGTCTACATCTAACTTCTTCTCCACCAGGCTTATATGATTGATCTTAGTAATAGCCTCCTCATGTTCACCAAGGTCTAGAATCTTACCAGTCCAATTGATTGCTTTCTCATTCAACAAATACAAGTCTTGTGCACTAGACTTTATGGACTAGTTGCTAATTATCACAACTTGCAGGTCATTGCTATCTTATTCACTCTATCCTCCATAGCCACAAACCGCTCCTCAAGATCCCTGTTAACAACATTTTCCAAAGTAACCGGTCTCTCCTCATGGTTTTTGGCCAAGTTTTATGGCATCCACGACCACCCTATCAAGGATCACATTCATAGTTTTAACCTTATCTTTCACCAACCACTCTTTTTTGTTATAGTTCACCAAAGCCACACACACATATTTCCACTCTTTCAACCTGTTATTGAGGTCCTTGACCTTTGAAAAGAGCCATTTAGTAAGAAAAAGGAGATTTCTAGTGCCATCCTCTGCCATTTTGCAAAACAAATCCATATCAATCTCATCCCAATTCACCGGCGTAGTAGTAGGAAAATCAACATTCTCATGGAAACCTATCCTATCCCCACCCTTTCCCTCCAAATCCTCCTCAACAAGAGAGTCCTCCACATCAATAACCTCAACTTTCACCTATTTTTTCTCATAAATTTTGGTCGAATTCGCCAGCATCTCAAGAAGCCCTTTCTTTTCATCAACCTACTCACCTTGCTCATCACCCTTGGAAATAGGGGACTCCAAACCGCCATGCTTGATAGGAGCCACCCCAAAATTCATGAAACCCTCATCCTCCAGGACATTATCCACCATATCCTACACTTTTCCCTCCTTAACATTCCCCTAAAGCCCCTTATCACAAAGAACATGGGGCTCCTCCTCACCTTTCATCCCATCCTTCCCCTACTTAAGAACATACTTATCCTTCTTATTGCCCCCTTCCTCTACTTAAGAACATAGAGAAATTTATGTTAAATATGATAATTCTTTGCAATTAATTCAAGTTCATGAAATATTTCACGCAATTTTTTTGTTTTCATGAAGTTGTGAAACAATACATGTGATTAGACCGAACTTTGTTATGATCCTTTGGACACCAGTAAGCCTAAGAAACCATAGATCCCTTGTGATTAATAACAATTTACACAATGAACCCTTAGTGAGCCTAGTGCATCAAGACCTAACATTCCCAAGCCTTGGGATCAACTGAGATTACCTTTAGAGTTAGGTATTCTTGGTGGATCTTTCAAGAAAGGTAGGATCCTGCATTCTTTGGGTGAAAATTTATCTTCCTATTGGTGTGCGTGTGCAACACTCATGCCAACAAAGTTCTTTCTTGAGATGGTGGTCGCTTTAGTTTTACTATAGGTATCGATGGAGGACGAGAGCATGTTAGAGATTAATGAGATTTCATGTATGGAACTACAACGATGTATTTAATTTATTGACCCTAATGCAATGTATACAAAAAGTGGGAGAATGTTAGGATTTGGTGTTGTGCACTATTGCATAAAATTTATACTATAATGTAATTTAATAATTATTTGGTTGTGGCACACCTAGGAGGTTTATTTAGCCACATTAGATAATTATTTGGGGCCACTTGTAAAGTTGTATTGTAACATTGGTTTATTATTTTATGTCTAGGAGACATAGGATAATAATTTAATATTTGGCAAAAAGAATTAATAAAGTGAAAACTTAGTACCCAATATTAAATGAGGGGCCAATTTTTTTGTGACACATGGTTAAATATCTTACCATTTGGTTGTAATTGTGTGAGCTTGTGTCTATAAAAGTAAACACATGTTTAGTGGTTAAGGTTGGTTGGGTTAGTGAGCTATCATTATTGAGTTTTTTTGAGGAGTGCATATGTGAAGAATGGCATGTGATGTGTGGATTCATGCTTGGACATATGGAGGATGCATTAGAGAGGCTTGATGCTTCAAAATTATTCATGGTAGCTCTATAAGTGCATATAATCTTTTATTGTTGAATAATAGGTAGAGTATGAATGCTTTTGGAGGTTGGGTTTTGCCTCTTGAGGGTTTTCCTAGGGTATATCTTGTGTTATATTATGGCTTGTCTATTTTTATCTATGCATTATGGTTATTTTGTAAGCTTGTATGTATTCTTTTCTTTCATGGGGTTATGTAGGAAATGGATTAAGAATGTGGGTATGATTCATTATTTCCTAACAATTTTCAAATAGCAATTCTAGCATTAAATGTGTCATTTATAATGTGAATTAGCCCTAATCAATTGTGACCCACTTTTTCAAGTGCCCCACTCTAGTATCAAAAGTGCCATTTCATTATTAGATGTGCCATTTTACATATCAAACACAATATAGCAAGTTTTAGAACCATCATTATGTGCTTTAGTGCATTTGATGTACTACATTTAGATAGCAAGTAATGCACCTAAACTAATGCTTAAGGACTTAAAGGTTAGTACATACTGTCTAGGGCATTCCAGTTGGCCTCTGGTACTAACCGACTCACTTTTCTTGGTGTATTTCTTTGGGAGTGCCAATCATCTTTGTAGCAACTTTATGCTCTAAACTCTCTAAAATTTGTTAAACTATCAAAGCTCCATGGTGCAAATGAATTAAAAATGACCCATGAAGGCATACATATAAGAAATCGAACTCTATATTCTCTACATCCCACCCACCCTCATTCCATTTGCATCACACCCTATCTATCATGATTGGTTTCTTAACCAATCTAAATCTAATTTTTGTCATCTTCATTAAACCTCTCGTTCACCTATCATGAGCTTGAGTTGAAAATTAAATTTTTGGATGATCTCTTGAGGGTGCAACCTACCATTCAACCATCATACCTTCATTTGTTGGGGCACACTAGGGTACATCATCACCCATTTTTTTATAACAGTAGCATGTATTTGAAACAATACAACATGACACATTGTCTCAAAGAGGGGAATAACGTAGACACCAAAAAATGTCTAACACATTCTTCTAAATTCATCATTTCCTATCATCACCAATAATCATCCCTTCATCATTATTAATTAAATAATTTTTAATTATTTGATTGATTAATCATTTCCCTCTAACAACTTTAATTAAATATTTTTTAATTAATTAATTAATTAATTAATTCCCTCCAACCACTTTAATTAAACAATTTTTAATTATTGAATTAGTTAATTATTTCCCTCTAACCACTTTAATTAAATATTTTTTAACTATTTACTTATATCTATTAGTCTCCCATTCACATTAATTAAATAATTTTAGGTATTTAACTAAACCTTGCATTATCCTCTATCCACATAATTAAATATTTTTTAATTATTTAATTAATGCATCCCTCTTATCTCACATAATTAAATAATTTTATAAAATGAGCTAATTATTTTTCCAAAATTAAATAAATTATTTTATTTATTTAGTTCTGACTTTGCACATTCCTCTAAAAATAAATAAAATCATTATTTTATTTATTTCTTAAAAATATCAATTCTATATTTATTCCTCTGGACAACTCTAAATTTTGTGACCACTACTAAATTTACTGAGTTGACTAATAGCAACCTTGGTTTAATCTCACTTACTGCCACTTCATCTGTCATGTAGTCAGTCCTTTGAATCATGCAATCACTTAACTCCTCATTGCATTCCCTCATCCTACACTGCTAATTTGATACCCCTAAAAACTATAAAATATCCATCATTTATCCATTTAATATCCTCCTTGAATTTGCATCTAAAATATACTCATTTTTACAACACTTTCATTGACAATGTTATGCTAAGTATTTAAGAAATTCACATATTATTCAAATAACAAAATTTTATGGTTTACAATGGAATAAGGATATGAATTTTTTAGTGGAGGTAAAGTATATTAGTTAAATGGTTTACATTATATTATTTTATATTTGATGTGCACACTCTTCATTGTGATTAGATCCTTTTGATCTTTGAATTTGGTATTTGATTATTGCTATCATTTCTTATTATTTAAAATTTATTGATCACTGATTTAAACCTATCCAAAGATTTTAAAATATCCACCTTGGTACTCTCCTTCACAGTGGAAGGGATCATCACATGCTAAATATCTTTCCTGCCTAGTTCTCCTAGTACATGGTCCTCAAAATGATGTTCCCACTCCCTATCATATGCAAATCCTTTTCCTTTTCCTTGGAAATATTACATGTCATAATATTTTAGAATCTCATTGAGGACAAAATCAAAATAGAGTTTCCTCAAGAAATATTTCGAGTTCTCATTGTTGTTGCATAGGAGATGGTAAAAAAAAACCACCTATCCCAAAAAAATCCTTGTCCCTTGGTGTTGGCACTAATGAAGAGGTGATCTCTTGCAATTTTTATGTAAGAGTCCCTTGGTTCTCAAATCAATAAAAATGAATAATAATTGGACTTTTTTTTTCTCTTTAGTTGTTTGCATGATAATTTTGTATGGTGGAATTGTCATGTGTTCTCCTTATGATTGTAACATATGTTTATTTGGCCACTAATGGAATCTATATGATAAATGATATATTCTAACAATGATGCCAAATATCTCCAATGTGAATTAGTTGTAGTAGGATTTTTGAATATATCAATCAATGTTTGGAGACCGTTTTTTGTTTCAATTTGACCTAGCAAATTTTCTTGTGTATCATAAGAAGGTCTAGGAATAAAAGGAGGAGTTTTGAGACGGTTCCATTCTACTTTCTCTTTAGCATAAATTTCCTATACACAGTTTGGTGAATTAGTGTTTGGGGGTTTTGAAGGATTCTTAATTTGTAAAAATAATAAAAAAATGAATCAAAAGAAATGTAAATACATTTCATTCTCATTTAAACTACAAAAAATTTAAAAACCTTACCTCAATTTTTCACACATCTTGAGATAACATTGTTTTGTCTTGTTTCCACTCAAAAATGTTACAAATATACTCATTATTTTCCTCATTCATGAGTTAGGGCTTGGTAGAAATAGAGTGACTCAAATGAGATCAAACACTCTTTTTTTTAGATTATAACAAAAAAACAATGTGATCATGTTATATCATTCTCATGTTTTTCTTTTCATGGACCAAAACGTGTTTGTGGCCACTTTTTGGTGCCCCATTTTTGTGCACCCCCCCTAATCTTAGATAGGAGAAAATAGATAGATGCTTTGTCAATTTTATCCTCTCCAAAACCTTGCAATGTTCAGTGATTTTAGAGACTTTAATTTTATCAAAAAAACCTCAATAGAAGGAAAGGAACCAAGTGCAAGAGAATTCAATTATACCTCAACATATAATGATTGAAACTTGTTAACAGTACCAAATAATTCCTTTTATTTATACCAAATATTTTTAGGATTATGACAATATTAAATATAAAATAATAAGTTTTCTAAAACATGTAGTGCAATTAAGTCCATAGTAGGTCATCCATCCTATTCTCATAGATAATTCTCTCATATTCCTAAGTGAACTTAGATGGTGTATCATTAAATGTGGACCATAATCCATTGGACATGAGTGATCTAGTAATGTGAGGTTTCCAAGTGTGATATTTTATGGTGTGAGATGATTAATAGAATAGGTGTCTTCCATTTTGTGTTTGAGTTCTTTTGTTGCAAAAACAAATAATTTGTAAGAATAGAAAGTATTCTATTCCATTGAAATATTTTAGGAATAAAATTACCCTTTAACAATAAGAAAGGAAAACTCTTTTGTAAATTTTTACACTATAAAGCAATAAATAAAGAGTTCACTTTGGACTAAATTTTTGTACATACTTGGTGAATAGTCTAAAAATTCCAATTTGATGCTACATAGATTATAAAATTAACTTTCTAATGCTAGAATAATTACAAAAAATATATATCTAGATAAAAAATAACCTTAGAAGCCAAAAAAATTGATCTAACTTCTACCAATGATAAAATGCACCAACAATTTAAAACAATAAAAAAATTAACAAGACCATTAGGAAGCCCTCAAAACTAGCTTTCTAAAAAAATATTTTCAAAAATCAAAGTTTGTATGCCCAAGTTATGCCAAAGTCAATAATAAGATGAATTTTCTATAAAGGCAAGAGTCAAAACCTAAATAAAACCTTAAGAAAAACTAAGATCATGATAAGTGTCAAAATCATACAAATTTAGACTAAAAAATTGAATAAGTAAGCTTAAGTGATAAGGAGTGAATAATTGATAAAGCGAAACTAGTAAGGTAAATTATTTTTCCATTTGAACTAATAGCCCCCCTTAAGTACAACATAATAAGAATGATTAAACATATAAATATGTACAAATATGACAATAAGTCCATGTTAGGTACCAATGTACACAAATATCTCTCAAAAATGGAAAGAAAAAGAAAACCTTATGGGAAAAAGTCCTCTTGAAAAGAGAGAAAATTATGAAAAATTGAAAGAAGGATGATTCAAGATGAGTCCCCATGGAAATTTTCAATTATAGGTACAGAATATTTCCCTCCAATAGGAGAGAAAACATGTGAAGGACTAAGGATCTTCCAAAATTGTCCAAAAGAAATAGGAACATGCAGTTGAATATAAAGAAAATTTATGAAGCATGAAGAAACTATAAATAATTGCTAAAAAAAATTGCTCTAATTTGGAACTAAAGAACATCCTCTTAAATAAAATGAAGATAAATACCAAGAAGAAGAAAATCTAAATGAGTGATCGTAATGATATCACTCAAACAATGATTAGATGGCTAATAGAGTTAATAATTTAATACTCAAATATATAAATGACACAACAATCTATATGAGTGAACCCCAAAAAAACTACTCAACCAATGAACATATAATCTAACAAGTTGAAAATATAGGTGCCAATAGTCCAATAAAATATGTTTTAAGGATAAAAGGTCACCTCCATAATTAGGATGCAATAATATTTATATGATATTTATTTTATCTCATTGAAATACACGCGTAACCAACCAATGCATTTGTATAGTATATAGGAAAATAAAATAGATACTTAGCTCACTCTAAATTAAAACTAAGGAATCATTAGCACCAATAGTAAGATAACCCCCATAATGCTAACAAGGGAGAGGTATATGACAAGCCCATTGAAGCTTTATGTCATAATGTAGTGCAAAAAGGTGAAGAAAGAATATATTAAAAGATGCATAAGATAATATGTGCATTTAAAAATGTACATACAAAAATAAGGCACACTCACATGAAGGTAGCATATATTATGAATGCAAATAACAAGGAAAACACCAAAAAATCTATGTCACTTTTATAAATTAATGTGAGTACAAAAATGACACAACCTGATGTGTAAGATCCCAAAATATAAGTATAATATGTGGAAATTTATCTCACTGAGCTTACAGATAAATAATTGTATTCAATAGATTCTTTCAATGGCTAAAAATGACCATGTTCCAAAAAATAATTTTTATAGAAGATGAGAGCTAACAATGGGCACACTATAAAATATATGAAAATTTATCAAAACTCAAAAATAAAGCACACAAAAAGGAGTCTATAAGAAAAAATTATATTGCCCTTCAAACCTCCCAAAATGAGAAATACATCCATAATTTATTTCATGTTTCTATGCTTAGATAGTATATTATAGATGGGATTCATATTATTTGTTGGGGTTCCTTGCAATTCAAGGAGGGTGGGTAGCTTTCTTTGAAACCCATTTTTATATTGTAGCATTGAAGCCTAAGTCCTTAGGACAAAGACTTGGATCAAATAAGGGTCTCGTAGGACGATTTGGATGATTCTCAAACTACTTGGGAGAATGCTATGTAGTTCAAAGTTCTTATCCTCACTTATTTAAGGAGTAAACCTAGTGCTAGAGGGATGTAATTCATTAGGAATGTGTATCTTATATGGAGTACTTGTCTACAATTTGTTTATGATAATATACTTATTGATGATTTTTTGTATGATCATTAATGTACCTTTTCCATGATGTTTTATATTGGTATCCAATGTTTGACTATGTATTATGGGATACATATATTATGGTCTTATCTATTTGGACTATTATAGTATTTCAAGTTCACTATTTTCACTATATATGTTAAATGTGAATTTGATTAGGTCATCTACTTTACCAATTATGTTTGTAGTGATTATTGATTTATGGTGATATCTATATCATGTGGCTTTGGGATAATTTTAGTTGATGAAATTTATTATGTATGATGGGTTATTGAGTGTGTAGGCATATGCTATAACCTAGTAGTTATTAATTGAAGATATTTAGTTTGGGTAAATATGTTGTGTAAAACTCCCTGTCTCACTCATCTCAAGTTGTGAAATGTATCTTGTGTATCCTTGTGAAACCATGATCCAAATTTATGTCAATTTTGGATCCATGTGTTGTGAATAAACTCCTAAAGTGTGTGTTCTCTTTTGAACATGTTTTTATTTTACTCTTTCTTTTAGTTACATTTATATCAAATTTTATAATTCATATTTTTGGGTGTTTGCAAATAGCCTATTTTCATAAAGTGAGAAATTAATTAATTTTATTTCCTTAGTATAATTAGTCTTATGAAATTTGATATTATCAGTATTTTGCATTAAGAATTAAAAGACCGTTTAGATGTTATGTATTGGTCAAATTGGTTTATTTAAATGTGTTAGTCACTTGAAAAGGAATTGTCAATTGCATTTATTTAATAATGTTTTGTTAAGGGGTAAATGCTTTTGACTTGAAGCTATGAACCAGTGAGGTCACAAATGAGAGACTTCATCCCCAATAGTGACACTCAACAATAACACATCAATGGGGTTTGAACCTTAATGGAAAGAACACCACAACTTAACCATCACAATATACCACTATTGGCAACATGTATTTAATAATGTTATTAATAATCCCAAAGTTAACATATTTTAAGTAACATATGTAATTTTAAATAATATGAGGGATATTTCAAATTAGGGAATTTTGGAATGTAAAAAGAAAAGAAAAGGGTTTTTATTCATTCCTCTTTTTTCAATTTTTTTTCTCCCTCCTTTCTTGGGATTTTTTTTTTTGTTTAGAAATGGATTGAGCTTTCTTTGTGAATTGCTACACTTGTGGAGAAAAATGATTTTGGAAAGATTGCTTGTGGGGGGTGTTTGGGAGAAAAGTAGAACTTTCTAAAATTTGTGTGTGAAATTGCATTGAATAATCAAATGCATTCTTCTAATTATTTTATGATTATTCTTTCATACATTTAACAATAACCATACTAGGTGGTTGCATATGATACAATTAGATTTGAATGCTAAATTAAATAAATTTCAATTAAAATTCAAACTAAAATCTCCTCAAAGCTACATGATCCAAATAACATAATGCATAAATTGCTAATCACAATAAGCATAACATTGAAATAGATAACATAATAAAATAAAATATAATAGATATTGTGAAATAGTGAAGTTGACATATAATCAACTTTGAGCCCGTATTCTTACCCATAAGTATCTTAAGGATGCCAACACTTTTGATGTTTCTTATTTCCCTTTACAAGGAAGGGGATCTGTGATTTGGAATACCCTCAAATCAGGGGCTCAGTTGGTTAAGAAGGGGATTTTTTGGATATGTCATATGGGTTCTTAGGCTCTTTTTGGTGGGATTCTTGGGATGGTAATTCTCCTATTCTTTCTACTTACCTTCATCTCCAGTCTCTTTGTGATCATTTTTCTACTACAAGTTGGAATACGATTGAAAATTATAAGTCTGTTCGGAATATTGGATTGGTTGCTAGCCTTAGATGGAAGCACTCCTTGGATTGGCCACTAGGAGGGTTAGAAGGTGATAGGCAAGAGTTGGCTCAGATTCTTGCATCACATAAATGCAATTCCATGGCGGGGCAGGAAGTCCTGGCTTGGAGTAACAGTGATTTATTTGGTAAGTACTTTGTTTTAGTAGGTTATGGTGAGTTGGTTAGGCAGGTGTTTGGGGGCATTGAGGTTCCTTGGTGGAAGTAAGTGTGGAATAAATTTTCTTGGCCCAAGTGCAATTTTTTTATGACTGATGGTCTAGAACCAATGTCTTACTTGGGATAACTTGTGCAAGAGAGGGTTCCAATGTCCCTCGATGTGTGTTTTGTGCTATAATAGTGAAGAGAGTGTCTCTCATCTCTTCTTCCATTATTCCTTTTATAGAAAGCTTTGGAACCTTTGGTGGGATATGTGGAACCAGGCTTGCTAACATGTCTCTTCTTTGGCAGAGTTCTTTTCCCAGTGGGGAAATGCCCTTGTTAAGACCTCTTTTCTTCAAGTTACTTGGGATTTGGGATCGACTTTTATTATTTGGCATATTTGGCTGGAGAGGAATCATAGGAATTTTCAAGATGTGAAGTTGGTTATCCAACATTTGTGGTGGAAGATTCTTCATTCTTTGGGAGAAACTATTATGGCTAAGTGTGACTTGGTTGAGGGTGTGGATCCAGGAGAGGTTTCCTATTGCACTCATCTCAATCTTCCTCTTCAGAGGGGGTTGCTCAGAGTGTTGGTCAGATCATGAGAAACAAATGTCATCATCCCCTTCGGAAGATAAGTAGGGAGGGGCATTGATGTCCTCCTCCTCAAGGTGTGTTGAAAATCAACACAAATGGTTCTTCTCATGGAAATCCTGCCCGTGCTGGTATTGGTGGTGTTGGGCGGACTAGTTCAAGGACTGTTGAGTTTATCTTTTCTATTTATAAGGGTTGGTATACTAACAATGTGATGGAGGCTCTTGCCATTTTATGTGTTGTGGAGCGTGGTTGTGCTCTTGGGTGGAGACAGATCATTTGTGAATTTGATTCTCACATGGTAGTGACTTTGTTGAAGAGGCAACAATTAGAGGATGCCAGTTGGCATTTGGTTGTTATTATAAAACAAATTCTTAATCTATGTGCTTCCTTGGATTTTGTTTCTTTTTGTCATATTCCTCGAGAATGGAATGGGGTTGCAGATTGTTTGGATAAATGGGATTTTGATCATTTGCAAGATTGGAATATTGTGGAAAGGGGTCAATTACCCTCATAATTGTCACAAAATTTGGACCAATTAGTGGAGATAGATAGGGATATGTAATTCTCTTGCTCTGTATTTTTTTTTAATGAAAAAGAAGGGGTAAAAATTTATTAATCACAAAGAAGAAATACAATGCAGAAGGGCAGCCCACTCAAATCAAAGCCAACCACTAACCAGCCTTATCCTTATCATTTAATTGATCTAACATACAAGAAAGATCCAAAGGTAAAGAACTCATGTCAACAATATTCCAACCTTCTAGCTGATTAGATGCCCATTTAGCTAAGTAATCTGCCACCCCATTCCACTCTCGAGGAATATGGAAAAAAGAAACTGAGTCAAAAGACCTGCTCAAACTAAGAATTTGATGAATAACTAGGGCTAACCACCAATTATCCCCATCCAACCACCTCTCAGTCAACATAGAAACCACCACCTATGAATTGGATTCACAAAGGACCCTTCTCCAACCTAGAGAAAAAGCTTTCTCCAAAGCATACCCAATAGCAAGGGCTTCCATAAAATTATTAGTATGAAACCCTTTATAAGAAGAAAAGAAAAATTGGAAAACTCAAGAACTATCTCTGCCAATACCACCTATCCACGCAGGACTAGGATTCCCTCTAGAAGAGCCATCTGTATTAATCTTTAAAACCCTAGGAGGAGGAGGATGCTATTGGCCTTCCCTAACAACTTTCTCCTTAACCTGTCTATGCCTCTGTCTAATAGGAATATTATTCCTTAAGCAGGGAATCTCAACCTTCCATAAACCTATGAATTAGCAGAATCAACTAGACTAGCAAGATCACACTTAGCCATGATAGTCTCCTGGAGAGTGCAAATAATTCTTTGCCACAGATGCTTGAAAACTAATTGTGCCCCCTGGAATATCCGCCGATTTCATTCTAGCCAAAGATGCCAAAGAATAAAGGAAGGACCAATATCCCAAGCAACCTGAAGAAAATAAGTCTTAATTGGCAGCAAACCCAGGCAAGCCCAAAAATCAACCAATGAAGAGACATGAAAACATGGCTGATTCCAAACCCCCCACTAGAGATGCCACAACTCCCTAGCAAAGGAACACTGAAAGAAAAAGTGAGAAGAGCTCTCCTCACTATTATGGCACATAACACAAATAGATGGACCATGAAAAAATATTTTCCACAAATTATCCCAAGTGATACATCTATTCTTAGTTAGCAACAAAAGAAAAAAGTTACATTTGGGCCAAGAAAAATTGTGCCACACCCATATCCACCAAGGAACACCAATCCTCCCAAAAAGTTGCCTGACCAACTGAAGATACCCAAAGGCCACCAAAAAATTACCTATTGAATCCTGTCCCCAAGCCAGATTATCCTTTTCCAAAAGAGATGAGCATTCCCTATTAGCAAGAATCCTAGCTGAATCTTGTCGCTCCTCCTTAGTCCCCCCTAGAGGCCATTCCTGAGGATCTTTCTAGTTACACATAAAACCCTGTCTCAAGTGTTGAACTGACTTATAATTAGCCACCCTACACCAACCAACACCAATAAAACTATCACTGAGAGCCTGTAAATGAGGGTATATCAAGAGAAGAGGAGGGTGACCATCCCAAGAATCCCCCCAAAACAAAGCTTCAGTGCCCCTATGAAAAATTCAAAAAATCCCCTATTTAACAAGGTGAGCCCCAGATTTAAGAGTATTCCAAATCACAAAGCCTTTCCCTTCTAGACTGCATCTAGGAACATCAATACCATCAATCTCTCCAAGGTATTTATAAGTGAGAATATGAGCGCAAATCTTATCCTAACTTGTACACCAACGCCAATACAATTTAGTAGAAAGCACTTGCCCATTCAGAGTAGCTAAATGAAGACCAAGCCCACCCTCACATCGAGGTTTGCAAACAGACTCCCAATTAACTAAACTCTAGTTAGAGGCAAGCAGATTACCACTCCAAAGAAATTTACGGAAAGAGCATCAAAATCTTTAAGAAAATTTGAAGGGGCCACATGAATGAAGCAACTGTAAATGGGAAGAGCCTGAACCAAAGAAGACAAAAGAGTCACTCAAGAAACATAAGACAACCATCTATGCATCCAATGATTAACCCTTTGCCTCAACTTATCTAGCAACTCCTTCCAAGAATCCCTAAGTTGAGCACCCATCCCAAGAGGAACTTTGAGATAAACCATAGGGAAGGAACCAATTTGAAACCTTAGAATCTCAACAATCCTTGTTTGAATATGCACAAGGGTGTTAAAAAATAAATAGAAGATTTGTGATCATTGATTTTTTCACCTGAAGTAGCCAAATAAATGTCCAAAGTCCTAAAATTCTCAACTTCTTGAATACGGGAAAGCCCCATTAAAACTATATCATCAACAAACTACAAATGAGAAAGGGGAGGAAAACTAGAACCCCAACTCCACCCATGAATCATGTTTTGAGAAACCTAAGCCTTAAGAAATCTTCCTAAACCTTTGGCCATAATAATAAACAAATATGGTGATAAAGGACCCCCCTGGTGAAGACCCCTAGAAACCGTAAACAAATCTGAAGGTTCACCATTAATAATAACTAAGAAAGAGGAAGAAGTAACACAACTCATGACCCAACCCACCCAATCCTGATCAAAACCAAATGCTAAAAGAATTTTTTGCAAGAACTGCCACTTAACCTTGTCATAAGCTTTAGCCATGTCAAGTTTAACAAACATAGCCTTTTCCTTAGACGTAGACATGGAGTGAATAACCTTTGTCGCAATCACCATCTCATCCAGAATCTGTCTACTAGCAACAAATCCTCCCTTTTCTTCTAATATCAAATCATTAATCCATGGCTTCAACCTTTCTACAATCAGCTAAAGTAATAATTTTATACACCACATTACAAAGAGCAATGGGTCGAAATTGATCTAGACTATTAGCTCCTTCCTTTTTAGGAATAAGAACTAGAAAAGTGGCATTCAAAGCCTGAAGCATTTGCTTATTACCTTGTGACTCCTAGACTACATCAAGAAGATCAGAATTGATTATCTCCCAAAACTCCTAGAAAAAATTAATAGGAAACCCATTACGACCAGGAGCCTTACCTTTATTCATACCAAAAACTACCTTTTCTAATTCAGACATAGAGATTGGCTGAAGTAAAGCTGCATTCATCTCCCTAGAGACTAAAGAGGGGATAGAATTCAAGATAAAATTCTCATCACTAGTAGGAGGAGAATCCTTTGAGAACAAGGTAGAATAAAAATGAGTAGCCTCACGAGACATCTCCCTTAAGGAGGATAAAGAAACCCCTTCTGAAGTCACAATAGAAGAAATATAACC
>VDFB02085658.1:0-107468 GCA_007258455.2 Sequoia sempervirens
TACTCTTCATTGGGTGAATTCCCTTCAAGGATATTATTAGCCTAGGGGTCTTTGACATATTCTACGATGATATCATTCTTCCAATTTGTGGCTATACTAGTTAGGGTTTTCAAGTAGGGTCATCTTGATAAAGCATCTGTCACCACATTATCTGTCCCTTTCATGTAATCATTATCAAAATCGTAAGCTTGTATCTTAATTACCCACTTTTGTTGTCTGTCATTTAGGTCCTTTTGGTTCATGAAGTACCTCAAGCTATTGTGATTTGTTTTAACATTGAATTTCCTACAAACCAAATATTGACGAAACTTTGCTAGGGCCTACATGTAAGCTAGCATCTCTTTATCATAAATTGAATAATGCCTTTCAGTCTTGATGAGCTTGGGACTTTCAAATGCAATGGGGTGCTTATTTTCCATGAGGACTGCTCCAATTCCTTCTCTGGATGCATCGCATTGCAATTCGAAGGTTAGTGTGAAATCAAGGATGGTTAAAACAGGGCACGAGCTCATTGCTTCTTTTGGTCTTTCGAAAGCCTGTTGAGCCATTTCACTCCATACAAAGGCTCCCTTTTTGGTTAAGTATGTGAGTGGGGCAGCAATTTTGGAGAATCCCTTCACAAAGCGTCCATAGTAACTACATAGTCCCATGAAGCCCCTTAGTTGTGTTAGGGTTTTGGGTTTTGGCCATTCCTTAATTGCTGCAATTTTTTCTTCGTTTACACTTACCCCTTGTGCATTGATCTTGTGACCTAGGTAAAGGATCTCTTCCAGGCCAAACTCGCCTTTCGAAGCTTTAGGATACAAGGATTCTTGTTCCAAAATGTTTAGGAGTTCCTCAATGTGTTTGAGATGTTCTTCCCATGTCTTGTTGTAGATAAGGATGTCATCAAAAAATATGAGTAGAAACTTTCTTAGTTGTTTTTGGAATATATGATTCATACATGATTGAAAAGTTGTTGGAGCACTTGTGAGCTCAAAAGGTAGGACTAAGAATTTAAAGTGCCCATAATGGCAATGAAAGGCAGATTTAGGAATGTCCTCTTTCCTCAACCTTATTTGATGATACCCCGATCGCAAATCAATTTTGGAGAAGTATTTGGCTCCATGGAGTTTGTCGATTAATTCATCAATTCTTGGTATAGGGAAGCGGTTCTTGATTGGTTCCTTGTTTAAGGCCCTATGGTCTATACACATTCTCATGGTACCATCCTTTTTCTTGACTAGTACTACAAATGATGCAAATTGGCTGGAACTAGGTTGAATATGGCCAATTTCTAGCAGTTCCTTAATAGTTTTTTCAATCTCTTCCTTGAATTTGTGGGGGTGTCAGTATGGTGTGGTTATTATAGGTTTTGCTCCCTCTTCCAGTTCTATTGTGTACTCAAATCCTCTTTTGGGGGGTAACCCTGGTGGAATATCATCAAGTACTTTCTTATGTTCGCTCAAGAATGGTTGGATGTTAATGTGAATTGTTTTTCCATGTGAGGAGGTTTTGTCAAGAACCATACATTGTGCAATCCATTCTCCTTACCCATGTCTAAAAATTCCTTCCATTCTTTTGCATGAAACTACTATTGGAGATCCATCGAGTAACCCTTTCAAGGTGACTTCTTGTCCCTCATGTTGGAATCGAATTGTTAAGTTTGGGACATCAAACATGAAGCATCCTAGGGAGCATATCCAAGCAGTGCCTAATATTACATCAGCATCTAATGGTACCACATAGAAGTCTTCTTTAATGGGGTGTTTCCCTAAGGTCACTTCTAGCTGAGGAACTATTTTTGTGCATTGAACCTTGGCTCCTGTAGCAATGGCTGCTATTAATCCCTTAAAGTTCATGGTTTCCAATTTTCTTTTTGCAACTAGCCTCTCATCAATAAAGTTGTGGGATGCCCCACTATCCACGAGAGTGATAACCCTAAGCCTTTTGAGGGTGCTTTCAATGCGGAATGGGTGATGTTTGAAAGTTTGAGAGATGGTGGCTAAAGTTGCATGTTCTTCATCTTCGTACCATGCTCTTTTGCTTGGATTTTCTTTGGCATCCTCCTCGGTGGTTGCTTTTATCATATGGGCACGGCCCACCTTCCCACATATGTGGTCACGTCCCCATGGTTCTTTGCACTTGAAGCACAAATTCCTTCTTCTTAGGTCATCACGTTGTTTACATACATGACCACGTTCCCATTTCTCATTACAATGATGGCATGGTCTTCCTTGCGGTTCATTCTTATGCCTTTCATCCTTATGAGGGTATTTGAAGTGTGTGTTAAAGTTCTTGGACTTGTCTTTTGATGGGTTATTCTCAAATTTCATTGCCTTTTGAATTGCCTCTTCTAAGTTGGTTAGTTCTAGGGTACTAACTATATTTCTTGTTGATTCTCTCAATCCTTCTACAAATAAGTAGGTGAGCCTCCCTTGAGAGATCCCGGGTACCATGACAGCTAATTTTTGAAATTCAGTAGTGTAGTCTTCTACCGTTCCATGTTGTTTTAGCTATGTTAGCTCCTTAAAGTACCATTCGAGGTGTTTTTGGTCAAATATTTTTATAAGTCTTTGGGTGAACTCATCATAAGTGGTTATGTGTTTGTGACCTTAGGTAATAAGGCCATGGTGCCACCACTCATGGGCCATTCCTATTAAATAGAGTACGGAAAACTTAATGGCATTTTCTTCCGTCATGGGGCTTAGTGATAGATAAGTGTCCAATTTTTGGACCCATGAATGTGTCGTGATTTTTCCTTCTCCATCAAAACTAGGAAGAGTTATCTTGCTCACCCTTTCCTTTAGGTCTTTGTCGTGTTGCCTTTTTCTTTCCTTCCTAGGGACGGCTCTCATTATGGCATCACAGTAATCTTTAACGAAGACATTCCTCCTAAATTCGGGGTCAAGTTCATTGTATGCATCCACAATTCCATCCACATTATCCATGGGTGGTCTATTTGCTTCTCCCTCTTCCATGTGTTCTTCCCTAGGTAGGAAGGGAGGTCTTGTTGGTCTAGAGTTGGGTGCTTTTGGGGAGATGGGGTTATTGTTCTCAGAGTGATTAGAGTTAGTTTCCCTTCCATTATTGTTGTTCATATTTTGGATGGCTTGGAGGAGAAGTTGGGTGATTCTTTCATTCCTCTAGTTTTGTTCCATGAGGGCTTGGGCGGTTTGTTCCATGAAGGTTCTCATTTCATTGCTCATTTGTTCGCTCATGGTGCTGCTTGTTGTAAGCTTCCTTCTTTCCCTTTCTAAAGCTCTTTGAGCCATTTGGCTATTTTGCATCAACTATCTTTCACGAGATGGTAGGAAAGATGCTCTTATACCACTTGTAATGTCTCCTATCCCGATTTTCCCTAGAATTCGCCTATTGTTCACAAAGAGCAACAAATTAGGGTTAGGGTTTCACCTTGTTAAATAAATATCTCCTTAATGAAGTAATCTTGGATTGGAATCCTGCATTCACCACATGAACAATATATGCAAATATGTACATACACTAGTTAGGGTTAGACCATTGCATCACATCCATAAATCATCAACAATGCAACATAGTTTGGAGAAGGGGCATGATGGGTCCGCCTGAAGCCATATACCAAGCCTAAGAGGGTGTATACCACAGCCCTCCCCCTTGGCAACTTAGTACCTGCTTTCCCCATCATGGCCTCGACTCCCGGAAGACACTTGCTACCTTGAGGAGTTGGGCGGGGGGCCATAAGTGGGTAACTTGGCTCTCTATGTAGGGCCCTCTGGTTGGCTACCTACTAGCCTCATTTACCCCTTTTCCTTACACCCCAGGCCCTTCCTACAAGGTGGGTTCCAAACAATCAAACACATCTTGTATCTATCATAGAAATCACATATTAAACATTCATCTATTATGCATGGCAATGTTTATACAGGTATAAGATAAGAAATGGCAGAAATACACCTGAATATGGGTTATATCTATTTTACTCATGGTTGTATATATATTTCTGATATATTCTTAATTATGGATGTCTCTGATATACTGTTTGTTGTGCTAGGTTGCACGAGTTCTTTCTTTGATCTGCTGTCCCTTTATGTCCCTTATATTCACCGAAGTGTGTCTTGTTAAGATTCGATGGTCTCCTTGCATTCAAATGACCTGCTCTTATAGTTCCCACCACGAATGGACATGCCTCTTCATATCAGGTATTCATTTAAAAGACATGTCTTTTACCTTGACTAATCGCAGCCTTCCTTAGGATAATTAATTGCATTAATATTATCCTTGCTTAATTGTTGTGTCTTGCTTAATTTGTTGCATGATGATTATTTTTCTTTCAATATTCATTCGATTGACTTCATGTTTGATGCGGGTTGGCTTGTGTCAGCGCAATGGGATTCTTCACGACTCAACGATCTTAGTTTATTTTTTGTGGGGGCGTGACATTTTTCCCTGACACCACTAGAGGCTTATATGCTAAAGATTCTAAATTATCTATCATGATATTGATCCCAGAAATAGGATCTTTGATTTCATGGAAGGCTCCTAGATAATTAGGGTTTCCTTTCTTCCTTTGTTCTTCTCCCTTCCATATTGCAACCCACTTTGTTCTTTTCATTTTTACTTCATGATCAGTAGGCAATTTCTGATCACATCTTCCTAAAATAGCACCTTGTGATAAAAATTGGACCTCCTAGCACCAAGTCTAACCTGATCTATAAAACTATCTGGATCACAATCTCTTTTTAAGTCCAGGCTCATTCCGTATGATTGCAGAATTGGATATAAAAGCTCCAATCCGTCCTTGCTGGTGAGGAAAAAATCTGAATATATGAGATATGCAGGGAAAAAGGACCCCTTCTTATGACTCGAATGAATTTTATCATGTAGGCCAACCTCTTTGATACATATATAGATAGAATATGTGACCTAACTAGTGACCCATATATTTTGATCACAATATTATTAGAATGGAGATACCAGTCTCCCCAATTATGTTGAATGCCCACACCAAGTACCCTATCCTTTGGTGTTAGAAAGTCCATTATCTCTTTTGGCAACATGTCTATGTGTGCACCTAAATATCTTGGTATTTTCATAATGAAGCATTCTTCAAATACCACATAGTCAGAGTTCTAGCAATGCATGTCCCAGATGTATGCCTAACATTGCACTGGAAGTGGAACATTCTTATCATCATGCACTCTTATTTGTAGAGCCTTGTCCCAAACATTTCTTCCTCTATACCAAAACATATGACATAGTAGTGAGTACCATTTCAAGTGAACTACCCTACTATCACCTTTTATTGCTACCAATTTTTTTGTGCATTTCCTCTACAATGAATGAGGCAAAATCAAACTCTCAGTTGTGGTACATATTCTATATGTCAGCATCCATCATCATTAGAGGCACTAGTATCTAAGTCTTGACATCCTTTTCCAAGACCTGGCATAGGGCATGATAGAATTTTAAGAAATAATCTTCAAATATATAATCATTGAAAGGCTCCAATTCTAGGGGTGAACCTTACAGGCTTTCTATCTGCACCCCTTATTATGTGCTTTTGGCAACCAATTTACCCTATAACTTTGTTTGTCATTTTGATACTCTTTTGTCAAGACATTTAAACTGATAGCCTTATTTGCTATTGAATTTAGGTTAAACACCTCTGCAATGTAAACCTTATCAATTCAGACCAACTCACCACCATTCACGGCCGTTATAACCCCGGCATCAGCATCATAATTTTTCTTAGAGATATCAAGTTTCCACAATCCATAATGATTTTACAACTAAATTTCTGGATTTGATTGCGTAAAAATTTTTGCATCAATGTTTCGGATCACACTCTGTGATCCAATCACAAAGTGTGATCCGAAACATCGATGTAAAAAAATTTACGCAATCAAATCCAGAAATTTAGTTGTAAAATCATACTTTTCTGCCAACACTATGATGAAGTCCACATTGACGAAAACAAATGGGACTACTAACTTTCCTAGGTCAAAGTCCAAAACATGTGACATGGCCTCTTTGAAAGCCTCCTCTTATACATGTTCAAAAAATGACCATCCATTTATTGGAATTGTTGCATCTCTGCAATCCCTACACTAATTTCTCAAATGGTCTGATAGGTTCCTGCCCCTTGTGCATGTCTAGCCTTTCTAAATGACCTGGGGAATTGGACTATGAGGTCTTCGTCCAATGGTCTATTTGCTTTTGTGGGTTGAGCACTAGTTTGACTCATTTTAGGGTTTTTTGGCGAAAATTAGGGTTTTGAAATTTAGAGTTGGTTTTAAAATAAAGGCAATTCTATGGCTTTCTTACACTATCAATGCAAAAGGAAAAACCCTAACAATGGAGATGCATGCAAATTTACAAACAATTTGGCAAATTAGAGTAAAATTAAGGACTTGAGTTCTACTTGGAAACCCTAATTCGCTTCTAAGATGGCTAGAGAGCACAAAAATCAGCGAATTCTTCACACCGAATAGTTTTATGGACTCTTGCAAATTCAAATGAATACTAATGGGGGAGAAAATCACTAAAATTTGGTAGATATAAGTCAATTTTCACCACTATTGATCATTCGCGCAAATAGAGTATTTACAACTAACCGTTCTACAAATTTGAATTTTAGTTGTCGATCTTTAGATGGTGTGAGTGAGATCAACGATGGTCGCAACCTTTTGTTTTATTCCAAAATCCTTTTTAATGAAGTCACGACATGTTGTGACATTGGGCCAATGAGAATAAAACACATCAAAGTCACTTTACACATCACTAAACAAGGGCCCACCACAGCCACATTGTCTTCAAACAAAAACGGACAGCTAGCGCCATGTAGGACTAATAGAATAGGTGTCATCATTGCGCACAATCACATCTTTGCTCGAGCACTTCTCTTATGAACCCGCAACATAAAGAGGGCATGTGGTATGACACCACATGGAGCTAACTCAATTCTCAATCGTTTTAGATCAGATTTAACAGAAAGTAGACAAGTAAACATAGAACAATGAACACAAAATTTTATCCTGGGAAAACCCTCCTACTCGAGGGAGAAAAACCCAACAGCAATTTATTCACTTATAAATCAGAAATAATAGTGCAGAAGTAGCACTCAAAATCAGGCCCTAGAAAGGCTGAATATCATACAATAGACCAGCACTTGAAGGTAGTGCAAAATCCTTAGTTACAAAGAATATCAACTCTTCTAGAATGTGAATCTGCTCCTGAAGTGATAGGCAATCAAATTGAGATGGAATGAATTGATTGAATAAAGTGGAGACTCCATCTCCAATATATACAAGACATAGGCGAGCTCTCCTCTTGAGCCGACCTAGACAATATAATATTTGTTTTATAATAGAAAGGCCGACTTGCCTTAGATAAATTATTCTTAGGAAATACGTCCCACCGCTACAAAACACTAACAGCTCTTATGTTCGGAAGCCTTCATTTTGTATTATAATAGAATATAAATTGTGATTTGAGCTATTTACATTGTAATATTGAGTGAACAATGTAATTTGTCATGTGATGATACTAAGCATGCCCATTGATGTAGTTGTGAGATGCAGACAAGATCAAGTAATATCATTTGTAAGTTTGATCTTGTTTTGGAAGCAATTGATAAATGAGAATTGTGTACTAGTGCTTAGCATGTAATCTTGCTTTGATGTTCAAGTTAATGCTTGTAAATGATATTGGATTGTCATTTGTCCATCCATGTGTTGGATGTGAATGCAAGTTGTAACTGCATTGTATACTGAATTGAAATGAAGCATGTTTGTATTGTATAGCTTATATGGAACTGGAAGCTGTATATATGCAAATTAGGTGCAAATTGACTTGAAAATTAAGAGTGAAATTGATTAGTTTTATGCATTGGATATGATTTTAGGAGTGATTGAAATTCAATGGTTTAAAACCAGCTCCATGCATTTGAAAGTTGTGCTCAAAAACATAATTTCTTGGTTTGGCTTGGAGCATTGCCATTTTGGAGTTTGATGCAAATTTGTCCTTGGTAGTTGGTTTTCTTGGTCAAAACATAGTGTTGTAGATTATAAATTGTAATCAATCTGCGGGTGAACCTTTTGCCTTGTCCAAGGTGAAATTGGGAGTGGCTTGGAGAAGTGTTGTTCACTTTTTGCATTCTCTTTGAGCAATTCTCTGTTTTAAGTAAGGAGGCAGTAGTGTCTTGGCCGTAGTTTCCAAATGATCATCTGGGTTTGTCCAATTTTTTAACATGTTGTTCCTAGCTAAGAACTAATCATTCCCTTAAAATATTAGCCATGCATCTTATGCTATGCAGATCATTCATTATGATTAAACAAGCGGACTGTTTTACCACAGTTTCACAAAAGTCTGTCGTGCATTTCTTTATAACATTGCCGTTCACTCCCTGTAGAGAATTTTGCAAAACCCTTAGAGATGTCTGTAGCCCTGTTCCTTCATTTTCTTCCACCTATTATAAGTCTGAAAAATGTTATGTTTCGAGTGAGATGTGGTACTTTTGTTCTGATTTTGTTTGTGCAATAAAACCCTGAGAAATGATTATATGAATTTTTTTACCTTTGTGGAGAGAACTTAGAATGCTCTATAGAAGTCTAGACAATAATAATGTTTGAATGTGGTCTTCTTTGGTTTTAAAAATGTTTTGTTAAACCTATCCTTTATTGCCCTAGACCTAGTGGTTAATGAACAAAAGATGTGATTCTAATTGCAAATAAAAAATTAAATAAATCTCATTTGGTTTATGATATGTGCTTGTACTCATTGGATGAATCAAAGGATGTGACCATGATTATGCTTCCCTTCTTGCGTGTTTGTGTTTCTCCTCCTTTCCATTCTTGCTTCCTTATGTCAATGATGAGAGTCAACCACCATACTATCAGGTCAGGAGAGACTCTACCTCCTCTATCTCTTATTGTGATGATGTCATTTCACAATGGTTCTGAAAGCCTTATACTTGTGTAGTCATGCATTAGATAGAGTCATTTGTGCTTTAATTGCAATGTTTTCCTAATTGGCAATGTCACAGTGTGTGAGCATGCATTGTAGCATGCTTATGTTGCAATTGCAATGCAAAAAAATTGTTAGCATGTTGCTTGCCCACTAATGTCTTGATGTAAAAATTGGGGTGTTATAGCACATGGGCTAGATAGTTTTCTCCCCAGCTTTTGTCAATCCTTTTGAGGCATCATCGAGAAAGACATTTTGAATGGCATGAATGAACCAAGGATGTCCATAAACATTTTGGTAGATATGAATTGTTGATGTTATAGCCGCAGGCCTCATACTTCCAGTGGCAACTTATTTAATAAACAATAAATTAAATATAGCCTATGGCTATTTATTTATTGAGGTCGATTTATGAAGAGTTACTTCTATTCATTTGTAATTATATTTTTTATCAAAAAGAAGCTGACATATAGAGTATGTTCGCCACCTTTCAAAGAGCCACATTGTTTTGTTAAGAGGCCGACTTATCTTGGAGAAAAAATCGCACCTTTTATGGAGAGGCCGACCTCTTGTGTAGAGACGCATCCCTTGGGAGAAGTCATTCTTATGTTGTATATATATGTGCTGCTCTCTCCCTCATTTCATTCATTCATATTCATCAATTGTTCAAGTTCGCACAAGCAAGAAGTCAAGTTTCTTCTACAGCAGATCAATCCAAGTAGAGGTTCAATACTCTTTGAGGGTGGTATACAGATCGACCTTGCGTTGAGGCCTCATTGTAAAGCGAATTGCTGTTCGTTATTCAATATATAAGTGATATATTGTTGCTGGGTTTTTCTCCCTCAAGTTGGAGGGTTTTCCCAGGGTATATGCTGTGTTAAATTGTTTGAAATTGTTCCATATCTGCTTATTTAATTTCTGATCCTAAAACTAACATGAATTGTACTCTTCCAACAGTATCTCTGAAAAATGATAACCCACAAACTTTTTGTGGCTTCAAACCTATTGCATTACATAACACTTTATTCAAGCTCCTTGGTTAAACAATGGCCAAGTGGCTTAAACATCTACTAGCTCAAATCATTTATACTGCACAACGTGGTTTCATTGAAGATAAATAGGTTCTTGATGGTGTGGTGATTGTTCATGAACTACTTTACTCAATCAAGTTGAGAAAGGATGAGGCAATGATAACCAATCTTGATATCAATATTGCTTACAATCATGATGATTAAAATCTTCTATTGGAAGTCCTTTGGTGATTTGGCTTCAATTCTAAATGGTTCAAGTATGTGGAAAGTTGCATTTCCTCCCTTTAGTCTTGATCTTGGTAAATGGTTTCATTGCAAACTTTTTAAGTGTAATGTTCCCTTTCTAATTATTTCCAATCAAAAATTTGAAGATTGCTAAGGTCCCAAAAGTTTCTAAGCGTGTGCAAGTTGTGAGAGTTTCGGAGTTTCCCCTATTGGTATGTCTTTTCTCCAAACTCTACCTTTTCCTTTATCCCTAACAAAATTTTGAACTTCCCCATTCAAGCATACCTTTCATCCATTCCCCAACTTCATTCCCTCTTCTATCGCAAGTTCAAAGTTCTCCATCCCATCATCACTTTTCCCCAAACCTCAACTCCCCAATCCTTACACTAAGATACCTATTGGAGTTAGAGTTTCAGCCTTCCCCTTACCCGAATACCTTTTCCATGGTTCCTCTAAACTTTGATCCCCGAAATCTTACACTATGCTAGCCCATCAGGATTGCAAGTTCGGATATGTTTTTATTTAGGTACCTAATATTTCATACACATACCCCCGACCCTCAAACTTCGAAACTCCTGCCTTTTGCCCAACTCAATCCGACCTATCTCCCTGCAAGACATCTTGATTAATGTTTTGATGTGGCCCTGCAACTACCCAATCTAATCCTCCCAACCAAAAAACATTTTTTAATTTTAAGGGTGCAGATTTACATGTAATTGTGGTGTTGAGGATGAAGAGGGCCATGCTTTCATTAATGCAGTGGTTGCATTCCAACTCCAGTTGGTCCTCGCATAATCCAAGCCATTATTTTGGGTGGGATTCAATACCGGCCATAGATTTCAATGATATTAAGAGCGAATGCGTTCATTCTAAGAATGCATTCTACACAAAAACTCTTGCCAAAATTGTTCAAAGCACTAATGTTCAAGCAATCAAATCTAAGGACAGAAACCCTTGTATTCACTGAGATCAAAAGATGAAATCCCTTTGGTTTCTAGGAGTGGAGAACAAAACCCCTTTGGTTTTGTATGACAATCTCACTTAGAGGTTGTGAATGACCATTCATGGTGTGGATCTTAGCTTCATCAAGTTTGTGTGAATTGTAGTTTATTGTAGATTCAAGTAGCGTAGTTTCAGTGCTGTTGCTGTTGTTGCAGCTGTTGTTCTGCTGTTGTTACCACATATTTTGATGTATTTCAAATTACATTAGAGACAAGAAAATTCTGGAATCTATTTTTCCTTGTTTGGCTCCATTCGTTATGTTTGGGTTGTCAATAATGTGAAGAAAATTCTGGGTTTTGCATGACCCAGTTAAAAATAATTAAATCTAAAAATTATTGACAGGGTTAACATTAAGTCAACCTAAGGTATCCATCAAGAAGATTGCATCTCCTTGATCTTCTCTTCATTAAAAAAAAAAGCTTTGGATAGGATATTGACTTCTGCAAGCGTCCAGGAAAATTTCTGGGCTGAAAATTACCTCAAATGTTAAGATCCAATCACAATCAATTTTTGGTTGACACTATCCCTTATGGCAAACTTGAAATTGAGGAGGCCACAGCTCTCAAGGATTACTTAACAACTATGCCATAGCCTCTAATGAAAAGAAAAATGATGATAAGTCAAAATTCAGAGTCCTCTTTATAAATGTTAAAGAGAGCAAATAAAGACACCTTGCTAGGATTGTGGGTTTCAATTGTGCTTAAATCCCAAGTATTTGGGAATTCCTTTGTGTCATGGGAGATGCTTTGGGCAACAATTGATCAACATTTTAATGCTTGGCTGACTGGAAAGGTAAATTTCTCAACCTTGCAGGTAGGCTCCAGCCCCTAAAACCCATTCTCCAAGCACTCTCAATCTATCTTTCTCTGCTCTGAAAGCCCCTAAGTTGTGCTAAATCAGCTAAATTCTATTATATGGAGATTCCTTTGGCAAGGTGCAAAAGAAGATGGCGAATTGTACTCCTAAATCTTTCAGTGGAGCAGGTCCTAGGAATCTAGAATTAATGAATAAAATTATAAAACCATTGGAGTAATGCAGGTATGGAGAACCTTGAGGAGCATAATCAAGCTTGGAGTAAGATGCTTACAGCAAAGTAGATGGATAATATGAACCCCTTGGACCTCCTATATCTTCTTAGTGCACTCTCTTCCTCTAGGCTCTCACAATTGGTCATTCATCAAACATTGTAGAGATTCAATCACCTTGAAACTATTATGGGAGGTTTCAAATAGTCAATCAACAAACTTATAGAATGAGCATTGAAGTGATTCTCCACTCTCTCACTAGGAGGAACTTCATGAATTTCATTAAGTGATAGCTTCACTATTAGGAAATCAAGTATTAAATATTAGGAGTGGTTCTATAGGATGAACAGACTTTCTAGATTGTGACTTCTCAATCTCTCAAAGGCAAATCCCGCAAGAACAAATTTGGTTTGCACGAATTCCATTTCTTTCAAATGAAAACAAAATTACATCAGTCTTAGGCCCCACAATGAGGCATCAGACGAATTCAGAATATAAAGCATTATCCAACGATCTCTTGATCATCTTTCTTTTACCTAATACGATTTGATCCCAGGTAAGGCTTCCAAATTTGTATGCTATGCATTTGCATGCCTTGCTTGTGCAGATAGAATTTCGATCAAGATGGCTTGCACTGTCAAGGTTGGTTAGGCCTTTCCCAATATTGCCTCTCTGAGTAGGGTGAAACATCTTCCCGTTTTCTTTTCCATTTCTCCATGCTCATGGTGTATGTGTGATCCCTAAAGGATCAAAAAATGAAAATTTATCAAGGGAATCACTTTTAGCAGTTACAGCTCTCAGAAATGCCCCAAAAACACAGCAGAGCAAAACCATCAATTCCCAATAGGGGGACAGCTCCGAAACTGCCACAGAGGCTTTGTAACAGCTAGCTGACTGAAAGTAACAGTTTTGTCCCAACACCAACAGTTGGAATGTGAAGCAAATAGTCTGACATTTCTCCTATATATGGACAAGAGGGACTTAGATTGTATCATGGGAGTTGTATTTGAGTTTTGTAGAACATTCAGAAGTAGAATTACATTGTAATTCATACCATGGACTTGACAGTTGGTATGTAACCAGGTGGAGCAAAGGGCACATTTTATCCACAATATTTTACATCTCATTGGACTTGTCTACTTCTACTAATAATTTGGTAGCAATGCATTTACCACTACCAAAGCTGGTTTTACCCTTTCTAGGGATTTCCAAGATAAAATCTGTATGTTCCTTCTCTTCCATATCTTTCTTTCCTCCCCACTTGTCATTTACTTTAATTCATTGGTTCTTAATTTCTAAAAGCATATTTTTGGTGAGGTTATGAATCAATGTGCTATGTCACTTAGAAGTTGGGATTTACTTGGGTGCAATCTGCCTCTCTATCAGACTTCTTGGTCCCAGGGCAATCCTTTATTGGATTCTCTCATTTTCAGCACCTGCTCTAATTGTTTGGATGTTTAAAAAGAACAAAATTGAAAATAATGTATCTTGAGAGACTCAAATCTTTCAACTTCAAGAATCAACATTAAGGTGAAGTCTCAGAGGTACCAAATCTTCATTTTAGGTCCCAAATTGACAATCTATATATGGGGCAAGCAAAACTTAGCACAATGGGAACTTATTAAGGGTCCTTTGTAACAAGGCTCAAAGCATGCCAAGAAGGATTGGACCCAAATCAAGCGGATGACCTCCATTTCTTCCCTACCCAACACCCCCACCTCCCCCAATTGTGTACAAAGTTATATTTTGATGTATCCTCCGGTTTTCCCAAGGCAAAGTATTTAATTAGGTGCTAGTTGGGTTCTTGTACCAGTGCATTCTCTATTAGCGTATGAAATGAATCCAACAACATGGCTCAAGCAAGATGTATGGTTGAAGACCTCAATCTCATCAGAACTTTAGGCACTCAAAAACTAATTTTGGATGGGGATTATCAAATTGTTATTGATTCCATTAGGAAGGAAGATCATTTTAACTGGCAAATGGATTCTATCTTATTCTTGACCAAAGAATGAGCTCTTGTCAAAGATTTTTGGGATATCAAATGGCTTCATGGTTATAGAGAAGAGAACAGTGTGCAGACCACTTTGCTAAATATGAAGTGGATTAGTTGTTTTGTGGATCCACTCTAGGCCCCTCTCCTAGTATGGTTTGGAGGAGATTGCTCTTCGGGAAGCAGAGTTTCCGATGTAACCCTAATAAAATGTGTAAGGTTCGTGTTTAAAAGGTACAAATGACAGCACTCACCCTTCAGATTATCCCCACTGGGAATACATGGTTGCAGTTTTATGACATCATTCCAACGAAGGGTCTGTTTCCTAAGGTGAAATGCCCTGACGCTTATCATTTTATACTGTTGTAGGTGGTTGCTGGGCCCCTCATTATGTGTGTTCTTGAAAGTGGAACGATACTATTGATTTTGAGGAAGCAATGATCTAAAATTAGAATTATAGATGTTTTCAATAGAAGGCTTTTGATTTCGAGTTTGGATTATGTTTGAATATGATTTGTCTTCAATTGTATTCCAAAGGAGACAGTTTGTTGGTGTTTAGTCTAATTCAAGCCTTTCATTCATTATTTTGCTACTTCAACTGGCTTCAGAGGTTGGACTGATGCTGCTAATGTTGATATACATATCCTACCTTTGCTTCTGAGCTGCTAATGCTCCTATCCTGCTACTGCATTAGATGACATAGGCTTACCTCCATTACACTTCTAAAGACCTTTGGTGCACTACAGTAATGACTGCAATAAAGACTGAATCATTAATTGGGCAGTCATCTCATTATATTACAATCTTTTTATTGAAAGACGTGAAAACTAACTCAACAACCTCTGTCAGATTCCTCCCCACACTTAACTAAAAGAAAGCAAAGGAAGGAGTATGGAGATCAAGCAAACAGTAGTGAGAAACAAACTGTAAGTGTGACTGAAGTCATTTATTTTTCTCAATTTTTGCAATTGTCAAAATGCACACAGAGATCACTGAATGATTTGACAATGATTACTGGTTGTGTGCTCAGTGATCATTTTTATGAAGCTACATGTTTCTTCTATGAATAGCTTCACTAATTTGTGGTCTGGAAGGTAATCAATGCTAAATAGCTCTGATTTGGCTTGCTCTTTAATCTTTTGAGACTTTTAAGAAAATGCAAAGCCAGAACCATCCTTTACCATCTGTGCCATTGTTGGTACTCTGCAAACAAGTTTGCAGCAGGCTCACAATTTGTTTGACAAACTGTCTTGTTGATGGTTTTGTGGATTGTATGGGCAATATTGCTTGCTGTTTAAGACACAGCGACTTCAGGAAATTGCAGTTAGCAGGTTCAAATCTGTACTGATGACCAAAATATGGATATTGTAGAAGACTGATCCATGTTCAAGGCAAGTGTCACGGTAGCTGGTTTTGGGGGAAACTTTAAGTGGATTCTACTGCCCAAAGTTTCAAAGGAAAATATGGTTTGCCTGTGTCAAGAGGTGCATACTTGCATCCCATAACAGCTTAGACTTTAGAGAGAGATAGATAGATAGATAGATAGAGAGAGAGAGAGAGATTTTCTTCTAAGGTAGCACATTCAAGGCTTGAAATAATAGGTAACTACGACTCAATTAGCCTATTGCCAGTTTGGATTCATCTTAATAGACAACAATCCCAAATGGGAGAGAAATTAGGACATCAAATCGTTGGATGTCTATAGGCGCATACCACATTAATGCTAACATGAATATGTGCTAGGTCTAGACTCTGTGTTAACTGCGACTCAGTTAGCCTATTGCCAGTTTGGATTCATCTTAATAGACAACAATCCCACACCAACATAAATATAATGGGAGAGAAATTAGGACATCAAATCGTTGGATGTCTATAGACGCATACCACATTAATACTAACATGACTATGTGCTAGGTCTAGACTCTGTGTAGTATGCCAGAATGATGTTCTTGACAGATTTCATATCTTCCTCTATTACTGGGCGAGGGACCCGCAATCAATTCCCATTCCCCGATCACAATAAAAACAATCTAGTGAAATTCTCAAAATCCAATTGCGAGCTACCTTAGGGTTTAATTTAGGGTTTTCAGAATGGTCCAGGGGAAAAATAAAGGAAGCAAAGCAATGTACCGGTTAAGCTCGTGTTGTTTGCGTTTGCGAGCGGCGAGGGTCTCGTATTCGAGCCTCTGGAACTGCTCATACGGCTGCGCTCCGCTCTGATCATTCTGTGCAAATGCGAGGGGGTCCATCTCCCCCTGAAAGTGGAGAGTGTACTCCTCTTCTTCCTCTTCATCCTCTTCATACTCTTCTTCTCCTTCTCCTTCTGTTTCGAAATTAAAGTCCAGTTCATCCAAGTCTATGTCCATGTTGTCTATGGACAAACTGTTATTGACTCCTCCCTGCACTTCATTTCCCTGCTCGTCATCCATGCTTTCTGCTTCAATGCTTTCGGTTTCCATTTTTTGGGGATTTCAACAGATACTGATATTCCTGTAAATTTATAAGATCATGACATGCTGTTCTAGCTATGTAACTTATAAATTTGCAACGGTTACAGGAAATTTGGAAAAAAAATGTTATGTTAGATAGGTGTTGTTTGGCGTATGACAATTTTGATATTGCTAAAATTCTTCTGCTTTTTACAGGGTTCAAACAAGGACAGGGTTATATAAATTTGTGCGGGAGAATAGAATAGAATAAAGATAAAGTTTCTTTGTTTCTAAAACGGTTTCATTGCAATATAATATGCCCTCATTTTGTTGTTTTGTTATGAAAGACTATCAATTTTATTTATTTATTTTAATTTGCCTATAGTCATCTAATACATGAAATTAATTGACAAGTTATGTATAATCAAATTTTTGATTGATAAGTGGCAGTTTTAAATTGATTATTTATCTACGTACCTTAATTTTATATATATTTAACATTTAAAATTTAATCTACTAAGTTGCAACATCCTTCTATAATACATAAAAAATTATGAGTACTTCCTCTCTCAACCTCTTCACTACCTCCCTCTCTCACACACTCTCTTTCCTAGCCTATCTCTTTATATCTATCTCTCATCTTTCATTCTCTATCTCTCTCCCTCTCTACATCTTTATCTTTATCTCTCTCAACGCTTGTAAGTTATTTGATGGCAGTGAACAAGCATATGCTACTAATAGGCTCACCTTAAGATTGTGAAAGAACATATGCTACTAATTAAATATAATATGACTAAAACATCAACAAAAAAGAGTTGAATAATGGTGATAGACTCTCTAGATTGTATTAATCATATTCCATGAGGCATATCTTATTATTTCATGTGGTCAAACACTTTATGGGCATCCATCAAATTTATGCAATTCATATATGTAAACAAGCTTAAAAAGAAAATATGTCTAACATAAAACATACTATACATGTATATCTTAAGTAAACCAATATATTATAAAATTGTATATTTAGATTATATATTATATACGATATTTTATATCATATAAATTATTAAGATTTTATTTCTAATATCATATTATAATATGCATTTGTATATTATATCAAATATATTGTATGTTTAATGTTTGTTTATATTTGTTATTTAAATATAGATTTATTTTATTTATAAAATCTAAATTTTAATTATATTTATTATTTTTTTGTATTAATTATCATTTATCATACATATATACAAAAAGCCATCAACTGCTTTATTCAGACCATGCAGGGTCTTATCCACTTTTATAGCTCACTGTACATATATGCCTTTTGTCTATATTTCCTTTACAAAAGAAGACAAAACTAGAACCTGAAGCGTTATATAAACCCTTACATTTATTGCCCTTTACATTTATACTGTTTTGATTACATTAGCATATAGAAAAAATAGAACTTTCAAAGTTAGGCATTTTGTCATCCTACAGTCAGCAATTTCTATTGTCAGTGCTTCCTTCATCATCCCCTAGTGTGTCCAATACTGATCTGCCATGGAACATATTAGTCTTTTGTATTTTCTAGAAGTTAAGCTCTTTATCCAAGGCCTCCAATGGGAATCTCCTATTGTATTTCTTTTGAAACTCTAAGTATTTTTCCATGAAGGGAATATTATCATCCTCATTGAAAGGCCAATGCCTTTTGTATCTCACCTCTTTCCGATTTATGTCCATTGTTCCTCCATTTATCAGTCTCACAAATTTGTCTTTTGAGATCTGCACAGTGATTGTTACCAGCATAGCAATATTATGAAACGTGAGTCTTCTAAAAGACTCAGTAAATAATCTCTTAGCACCCTAAAAAACATCCTCGTTTCTAGCCTTCCATATTACCCATGATATATTAGATTTTAACACAAGCTAAAATAAATTATAAGAATTACTTAAGTATTCCACATACCCAAATAGAATTTATTGCCAATTGACCTTACCATTGTCCCCCCATCCAATAAGATTAATCAAGAACATGTTCCAAATCTCTTTAGCAAACAAACAATCAAACAAGACATGCCTAATGTTTTCAAGTTGCTTGCAAACTAAGAAAATGCTCATTCCTACATTGGGTAGCTTAAAAGATTTTTTTGTAAAATAAATAACCATTTAAAACAAGCAATTTTCGATTCATGTATATTAGATCATAACACTTTGAAAAAAATTGGCCATTGTCCACACGAGAGGTCAAGACTCTAGCATCTGTTTAGATAGTTGGGGAGTTCTTGAGAGGAAGCTAGGTTTTTATAAATTATTTTAGGTTTTAAGTTTAATATCTTGGTACCATTTGTCCAAGAAGCATTTCCTAAGATCTCATTTTCTCTTACATTGCCATGTGGGAGTTGAATGATTTTGCATGCCTCCCTTATAATTGAGTATGTTCTCCATTGAGTTGGAGGAAGGTTGTACAATCAACACTCAACATTAGCTATTTCTTAATCTGGTTATTTTCCCACATATCCTTAAAGCATCTAATTCCCTTTAAGTGGTAGGTTTTAGCTGAGCAACCTTGTAATAGAGCAAGAGGTTTATCTTTTTTTGTTTAGATTCCACCAGATTGACCTGTCCAAGTACACTTCACCATTCTTCTAGTTAAAAAACTCACAGTCATTAATTTGGATTTTGATGAGTTCCCAATCTTTCTAAAGGCTATTGAGTACATTTGATCCAGCAAGAAATACTAGAAAGTTGCAAAATAGGATGTCATTTATGGGGATTTTTTTTCCAACTTTTAGCTTATTTTGGGATAGCTGACCTGATATTTTTCATGACTAGAGTCTTCCACGGCTCATTTCCTTTTAATGGTTTAAGAATCCATTTACCAGCCAGGGAGATTCCCTATAACCTAAGGTCTTTCAAACCTAATCCTCCCTCTAATTTACTTACACAACACCATTCCCATTTAACCGCATGCTTTTTCTCTTTTTCTTATTACCCTTCCCATATGACCAGAGGAACTACCTAATATTTTTTTGGATTTCATTTATCTGGTAGCTACTAAACAACCAGACCAAGGAGTAATACAGGTTATAAGAAGATAGGATAATTTTTTAACAAACCTGAAACCTGCCAGCCAAAGATAGGTACTGTTTGTACCACTAGTTGAGTTTTTTATCTATTTCATTTTTAACCCAATCCCACATATCTTTCAAGCAATGGTTAACAACAAAGGGAATGCCAAAGTATTTCACTTGCTTGTTTGGTCCTCCCCATTGAAACTCAAATTTGTCGAACTAATTTAGGGGGGGATTGTCCCAACTTAGCATTATTGATTTTGATTTTGAAATTTTGGCTCCTAAGGCTTCACAAAATAGGTTTAGTTTGTGCATAAGGTGCTCAACATTTCTTTCCTCAATGTTAATAAATATTGCAATATCATCTGCAAAGTGAATGTTTAGAAGTTCATCTCCATTGGGGAGATGCAAGCCTTTTACTTTAGGTGACAGGCTAATGTCCCTTGGAATGTAGAAGATGGATTTTGAAGCTATCACAAATAGGGAAAGGGCAAGGGCTAGTGTTCTTTCCTAATTGATATTTGTAAAGTAAATTGCTCAGATAAAGACCCATTAATGTCAACTTGGGCTACAACATCATTTAAAAGAGTCCTTACCATTTGGAAAAATTCACTAGGAAAACTAAAATCCTCAAGTGACATCATAAGAAATGACCATTCAATTTTATCATACTCTTTCTCAAAGTCTAGTAGGAGAATGCTTATGTTTTGATTGGAAGTTCTAGCCCAATCCATGGCTTCCCAACTAGTTATGAGATTTTCCAATGTGTATCTCCCCTTAATAAACCATGTTTGAGTAAAGATAATAATTTTGGGTGGGATGTCCACCAATCGAAGAGCTAAGATTTTTGTCGAAATCTTATATGAGACATTAAGTAGGATAATGGGTCTCCAATTCTTGATTAGCGTCTTATCTCCATCTTTTGTTACAAGTTTAATGATTCCTTTATTAATGTTACTATCAAGAGAACTTTTGTCTATGACCTCAAAGTAAACTTGCAGCAGGTCTTCTACAACCCCATCTATGTTATTTTCTATAAAATTCAATTGGGAGCCCATTTTCTCAAGAGTCTTGTCATTATTCAATTCTTGAATAGCCTTAACAATATCTTCCTTAGATATTTTATTATTTAGGCTTTCCACTAGGTCTTTTGATATTTTCTTAGGGATTAAATTTTTGCAATGGTTCCTAGCACTAAGGAATTGGCTATTATTTCCTTCTGTTGAGAGAAAAGTCTTGTAGAAGTTGACGAAAATATTTTTTATTTCCTCAGAGCTACTTATAAGTTTGTCCTCATCCTAAATATGGTCCACTTGGTCTTTAATATCTTATCTTTGATACATATAAAGAATAATTTGGATCCCTTGTCCTCATTATTTAACCAATTCATTTTGGCTCTTATTTTCATGCCTTGAGTTTTCTTGGTTTGCAAGTTCCTCGAATTATTTTTAAATGTGATTAATTCCTTGTTTAACCTTATGTTCTTGGGGTCCACTTGAATTTCTCTTTCCAGATTGACAAAGCTCTCTTGCGGGACATTTTCCAAATTCCTACTATATAAGGCCTTTTTTCCAATTGTTTAGAAAATTGTTGCTCAACTTTTAACATTGATATCCCATATTGTAGTGGAAAATTTATCTTTTAGTATCTACTTGTTAATTTCCCTAAGAGTGAATATTGCTTCATTGTAATTTTCATCTTTTAAAAAATTGGTATTTAGAATGAACTTGTTTTGTTTTTACATTTGTATACTCTTCTGAAGTAATTGGATTTTGACAGAGTTGGGATGGTGGTCAGAAAGTCAAGAGGGGTTAACCTTCACTCTGCATCCATCACAAATTTGATCAAAGTAAAAAGGTCCATGTTGGCATAAAATCTGTCTAATCTATCATAAATCCTTTTGTTCCAATTTTTGGTAGTTACACCAAGTAAACCAAATATGTTTATTTCCCATCCTATCTCCTTCTAAAGGATCTAAAAAAATAAGTTTGTTCTTCATCTTGTACCAAAAGTATTTTTTATTACCTTTCGACTCCATATCGCTTCCCCCAATTTTATCCCCTCTCTTCCCAATCATATTAAAGTCACCTCCCACTATCCAAGGGATGTTTGGAAGTCTATACATCTATGTCCAAAGTTCTATTTTGTCCCAGCGATCATTTGGGGCATAGATTGCCCACCATCCAAATTTTCTTTTATCTTTTTCTATCACAATCCATACTGTCATGTTGTATGGAGAGGTTTCATGTTCAATCACGTAGTCAACCCATTTATTTGAAACAAGAATGACAACTCCCCCTCTTCCTTTACCATGATCAATGTGGAATAGTTTGGCGTCTTTCCAAATAAATCTCAAGTTAGTTTCTAATGAGAATTTGATAGGTTTAACCTCTTGTAGAAAGATCACATCTTTATTGTACATTAAATTTAAATATCTTCTAACCATGTATTTCCTTTCAAGAGACTCCAGCCCCTTGACATTCCAACTCGTACAATTAATTTACATTTGTTTTAGGGTTGAGTGTTAATTTTTAGAGTTCCTAAAACTCTCAAAGCATTTGGGGGTACCAACCCTCTTTGTTTAATTTTTTAATACTAGTTCATTTTCATCTTTTCTTCTTTTTTATTCTAATTTAACCCTCTGAAGAGGGATCAAATCTTTCATTATTTTGACTATCCCTTTCATAGTTAATTGCAACTCTCCTAGTGCAAGGAATTGCATACATGTCTCCCTTTCATTATGTGTATAGTCTTCATTGGATTACTTAGTTTCCATCTTATTTATGCATTCTTCCAACCTAACATATTGATTTTTGAAGTTTTCAGGTGTTTTACCTTTTAACATATGTCCTATTGATTCCATGGAAAAGTTAATTTTTTCAACGAAGATCTCCTTATTGTTGATTTCCTTTTTATCACTGGATTTACCCCTTCCTTGCCACTCTTTATCCAATCCAATTCTCAAACCTTCATAGTTAGGCATGCCTAAGGGTGGCACTGAAGGTTTAAAACAAGTGTTGAAATAATCAATATTTTTTATTTTTTTCAAGATTATGGCTACTAAATCTAGTACTCATTTGATTGGGAATGTCTAATGTTAACTCCTAGGGGAGACAAACCTGCTCAATCTCATCCTTAGACATTTCAATCCTATCAGTACTATATTTATCTACATCAATCCTATCATCTTTAAGTTTCCCATTATTATTAATTGCATTTATGTTATAAGAGATCTCACAACCAAAGTTCTCAATCAATATTTTATTTTTACTTTCCTCCTTATTGTTTTGAGTTATGCAGCCTTCTACAAATCCATGGGCAGTTCTCAATTGACCTAGGTTATGATTGGATATATCTAAATTTACTTCTTAGGGCAGGAAAACTTGCTCAATCTTATCCTTAGGCATCTCTATCAATTCATTACTATTTTTATCTGCCTCAACTCTATAATCTTTAAGATTCTCGAAACTATTATGAGCACTTCTAAAACAAAAGGTTTCACCAACAAAGTTCTCAAGCAAGTTTTTAATTGTGTTTACTTCCTCCTTATTGTTTTGATTTATGTAGCCCTCTAATAATCCATGGGCATTTCTCAATTGTCCTGGGTTATCACTAAGCACATCCATCAAGGCCTTATTAATATAGGGTAAATATTCTTCCTTATTTTTTGAGTTTCTTTTGCTATTACTTACACTTGGATCCTCATTTGTATTTTCAAAATTTATTGTTTCTCTCCCTGCATAGTTTCTTTTAACAAAAGCATCTTCTTTGGTATTGAGAAAAAATTTGGGCAAATCTAAATTATGATTTTCATTTTGGTTTATTTTTGTAGTCATAATTCTGGAATTTGCATTATCATTCAGGGAGAAATTATTTTCCTCAACCTTGTTTTGCTTCTTCTTGTTTTCCAATTTGGCCTTGGCAATTCTTTGACTAATCTCACCTAAAATAATTTCTTGAGCATTCTTTCTTTTTTCCAATGTTGGTCTAAGGGGAGGGGAAGAATTAGAAAGATATGAATAGTCATTTTCCTTTTGAGTGGATCTTGACTTTGAGCAAGTTCCAGTGCTCAAAATGCAATTATTTTTTATATTTTTTGTCATTGAGCAGATATTTTTCCCATCACTATTGGGGTCGATGTTACTTATTTTTGTTTTATGAAAATTTTCCTGGACCCTTCCACTCTTTGTATGTGAGTCCATTCTCTCATAGTCTATTTCTTCCACTTCAATATTTGTGCTAGTTTCATTAGGGTTTAATCCAGTTGAGGATTCTTTATTAGGGGTAACATTATTAAAATTATAGCTACCCCCAAAATTAAGATTAGGATTTTCCTGAGAAGAATTATGGTCACCAATATTCATTTTTTCCTTCGAGTACATATAAAAGTTCCTCTGATTTTCTCTGCTCTCTATCTAAGAAGCCAGATTCTAGCAAATTTTCTCTAATTCATCTTTGTTTGCCCCAATTTTATTAGGGTTATTTACCATTAGAGTTTCCTTATCAAGGATAACATTGTTAATTACAATATTGTTCCCTAAAAGAGTCTTATGGCCTTCTCCATTAAATTTTGCTTGAGAAATTTTAGGGTTTCTAAAGTTTATTTTTGAAATGGGGGCAGTTTCTTCTATGGTGCTCTTCCTTGTTACAAAGGAAGTGGACATTTAAACCCCTGGGAATTTCAATCTCATGGTAGAATATTTTTTCAACTCCTTCTTGTAGTGTCAAAAATTGTACTCCCTTTTAGGTGTTAGTACAATTTTAGGGTTAGTTTGGACCTACTTTAGTGACCCTTTCATTTATGCATTTTCAACACCTTTTAATTAGGCCCTAATCTCTTAAATTATGCATTTTGAGACCTATTTTATCATTTTCCAACAAATTACAAGCATTAAACAAATGCATTCATCTGATACTTTGTCCTCGACACCTTAAATTCCAAAAAATAGGGTCAAGATTAGGACGCCTTGGGGCAGCTTTGTACCCCTATTTTGTTGCGCTTTAAATTCAAATATGTCAGTGTTGGCATTTTAACATTTGAAATTCAGGTTGCAAATATCGACTACCAAGATCTAATTTTTGAGAAATTAGAGTAAATGCTTGCAAATACCTAGTCTTTTTACCATTTAAAACTAGAAAGCAAGACTCATGATTTTGGAGAAAAAGAAGAAGCAAGAGATCATCACATTCTACCACATACATTTGAATTTGCAGGTTTTCAAGCTTATTTGCATATTTGATCAAGTTTCCATGATTAAAGGTTGATGACAATAGAAGAGCATGATTGATTCTAGGCTTGGAAGGTTCATTTGGCCACATTCTACAACCTAATGACTTGTTTCCTAAGTGTTATAATCTTCAAGCTTCATCCTACTTGTAGCCTAAAGCAAGTTATCATTATGTTTTAGATTTCTTAAGGGTTTTTGACTTCCTCTTAGGTAGACCTTGTCATTTTCATATATGAATCCTTCTCTAATGTACTTGAGTAGGGTTTTATGCATTTTTAGCTCATAACAACCTTAGACACACTTAAGGTTAGGGCACACACACTATTATTAATCAACTCCTTGGCTATTATGGAGGTAGAAATACCAAAATAGGGGTTTGATTGAGGTAAACTCCTATATAGCCACCCCCACCATCTCTTTTGAAAATTTATTGCAAGTTCAAATCCAAAGACGAAAGTTTGCCAGGTAGGCATCGAAGAGAAGACAAGGAGCTACAGGTTCAAGTTTTTAGATCCAGAAAAGGCCTACAAGGACATAGACACCCTTGGGTGGATCTTTCCTCCTATTTAGACCTTCTTCAAATTTACAAGATAGGTGCATAGAGCTCTGCCTTCCTTAAATCTTCTTGCAAATTTTTGTTACAATTTCTTAGTTGTTAGAATCTTGCATTTCATATTAGGGCACATATTCTAATTAAGTTAAACAAGGAAAATCAATTTCAATCTCTTTCTAAGGCTCAAAAGGATTAGATCTAGGTTTGATTGACTCACCTTCATGGTTGAAAGTTAATCTAAACACCTTGTTGATTTGCATCCTAATGTTCTCTTGAAAAAGGAAATTGGTCCTAGGTTCTATTGCATTTAGACTTAGGGTTCCCCTTTTTCATCAAATTTTTTTGGTGAACCCAACATTCTAACATCATAAACCTTTTGCAATCTGAAATTTCACCCTAGATGTAAGTTTTGTATTGCATTGTTTTGCATTGTTCACTTAGGGTTTCATTTTTTGCATCATAAAAGGACATACAAATTCAAAAAAATTGCATACAATATTGTATCATAGGTTACAATAGGATTATTTTAAGTCATTTAGGTTGGATCTACACTAAAAATTGCATTCATAATTGTCATTTGTTGTTCAAGAATTGTTACACACTTGTATTTTGAATCATATTGGCATAAATTGAGCAAATTTTGGAAAAATATTCACTTTCAGACCTGTCTGCACATAGACCCATAATCCTTAAGCAGTCTAATAAAAATCCAACTTTTAGTTTTCACCTACCCTGTCCAGGACAGGGATGCCCTTAGGCGTCTTTGTCCTAATACTGGTGGCTCAAAAAAAAATTGCACAAATCTTTATCTTTGTGTTATCAGTTTGTTTATGATTGTCGATTTCTGATTTGAAATTCTAAAAAGGTGTTATTGTATGTGAAAGAAAAGTGTCATTTTGCATAATTTTATGTAAATTTGTGAAAAATTATTGCATCTCAATATTGGAAATTATCAAATTTGTAGGATGATTGTTTACATTTTTTGAAACATTGCATAATTTGGGTAAATTATTTTTAGTTTTGGAAAAAATTCAAAACCCTAAGTTGTTACAACACATTGAAAATTCTAAAAATTACAAAATAGCAATAAAATTGATTCAAAATCTAGGATTGCACACTGTCACACACTCACTTTTTGTCACTAGTGCCTCTAAAACTGAAATTTTAGACAGGGCCCTAGTTGGACATAAATGCCCTAGGGTGGCTTTGACTTACTAAATTTGCCTCAATTTCAGGAACAAATTAATACCTATTTTTAGTTTATAGATATAGAGTCTAATTTCCAGAACTATGTCCGTAACAAGTCTATTAGTCTATTTTCAACCACAGTTCACCTTAACACGAGTAAACATAAACTGAAATTAGAATTTAATGGTTAGTCTTGGAGAAAGCATAGTCATTTGATCATGTCAGATCTCTTTCTAAGAGTGAATTATATACCTACCAAACCCTTTAGTCATGATGAATTTGACATGTTAGATGAATCCCTTGAGAACTTCATATCACCTAGATTATCCACTAAGGTTTGCAACACTCCCACACAACAAAGAACAATCAATGCAATCACACCTCAACTTATCATTTATCCACCTACACAAAAACCACTAGTCTAAACCAAACCTATATTTATCATAGGACCACCTCAAAAAAATTCAAAATATCCAGGTCATATCTTGAATTATGCAAGACAATTAATCCAACACAACCATGTAAACAATGCATCGCAACCACAACATTATCATACTATCACTCATACATATAACACAAGGAATAACAAGCAGAGATAAACACAAGCCATTCCCTCATCAATAACACTTCCACAACCTATTTTACCTTGTGCCCCTTGTTTACCTCAACATAGTGCAAAGAAGTATGACCTTGTAGAACAACTTTGTAACACTCCTGCTAAGATTTCATTGTGGGATCTAATTCAAACATCACCTGTTTACCATGGCATGCTTCAAAATGTTATGCAAAAAGTTGTTGTCCCTCCTAGTGCGTAACCAAATGATGTAGTAGCCTTAATTGAGCTCGTAGGAATTCAAGTAATGTGGATATTATCTTTCGTGAAAGTGAATTACCTCCATCAGACACACAAAAACAAAATGAGGCTTTGGTGGTAATGGTTATTATTAACAAGGTTGGGATTAGGCATACACTTATTGGCAATGGTTCAAGGCTTAATGTTTGTAGTGTAAATCTTTTGGATAGAGTTGAAGTGGATAAGACTAAAATCCAACCAGATACTTTGTATATCCATGGTCTTGATAATGTGGGAAGACAACCACTTGGTTTAATAACATTACCTATCAAATTCGGTAAGGTTGTGTTGCAAAATCACATCCATGTCATGCCCCATGACCTTTCATACAATCTTCTCTTGGGTAGACCATGGATTCATGAAATGAAAGGAGTGCCTTCAATGCTTCAAAGTTTAATGAAATACACTTACAACAATAAGGTTTACATGATAAAAGTTGATCCAAAATTTGAAAAAAAATTACAAACTGAAACAGGAATGAAGAATCCTCTTAGAAAATTGACACCAACTGCCAAAGTGGAACCCTTACAAATTGAGGATAAAGATGAATACCTTTCATCGATGATAAAGTTATTGGATGGTGATTGAGGTTCATTATATTTCACACCTACATTCATGGGAGAATACAATATTACACAATAAAAACCAGAAAAGAGAAAGAAGTCACAATGGTATCAACACAATCCATCAATGAATCATCAAAAGCATTCAATCGTACAATTTCTCAAAAAGAGAAAAACATAAATTACTCATCCACTTACGATGAAAGTGATTATGAAAAACCAACTTCCTCGAAAGAAATGGAAGCCATTTATGGAAAAGGGTATCAACTCTTGAAACAATTTGATTATAATGGAAAATGATGTGGTTCAAAAGAACAAGGCATTTGTGTTCTTATAGAGCTTAATATACAAGAAACAACAAGGGGTCTTGGTTATTGTCCTTCAAAAATAATGAGACCATCAAAAAGACCTTCACTTAATGCTAATGTCAACATGCAAGATTTCCCTAGGACAACCTCAAATCTGGTGCATCCTAAAATGATCGATACTACATGTGATGACATGTCATTGGATACCTTTCAAAATGATGAATCTCTAGCATAATTTTTTGGAATGTATGACAACATGTACCTAGTCATCATCATAATCATAGATTTCACTATTGTTTAAATGTTAAGGGATATTTTGGGAAAGATGTTGAATCATGTGATGATGAACAAGATGAATCTCAAACAATTCCTAATATTCTAAATCACAATGTGTTACTTGTAGGAGAAACCATAAACATACCAATGGGCCCATCTAATGAAGAGAAGTTGCTTCAAATATGAAAATTTCTTGATGATGATGAACAAGATCACATAATATTGTTACATGACTTTCTTGAAATCTTTTCTTGGACTTATTTGGATATGCTAGGTATTGACCCTAAGATAGTCACGCACAACATTGTCCTTGAAAAAGATGCTAAACCTGTGAGAAAAAGATAAAAGCAAGATGAATCTTAAAGTGGCTTTATTGGTCAAGGTTGAGATTGAAAAGCTTTTACAAGCTGGTTTCATCCACCCTATTGATTACTCACCTTGGATATCCAATACTATTATAGTGGTAAAACCTAATAATTGCATCAGGACGTGTACGGATTTTTGTGATCTCAATAAAGCATCTCTTAAAGATGATTTTCCCCTTCCTAACATTGACATGATAGTGGATTCAACTACAGGACATGCTCTATTATTGTTTATGAATGGTTTTTTAGGATACAATCAATTTTTAATCAACCCTCAAGATCAATATAAAACAATTTTCACTACACCTTGGGGAACATTTTGTGCAGTCGTCATGCCTTTTGGATTGAAGAATGATGGAGAAACATATCAAAGAGCTACGACATTAATATTTCATGATTTCATACACAACATTTTGGAAGACTATGTTGATGATATTTTGGCTAAGTCTATAACACATCAAGATCATGTCAAAATCCTTCATAAAATCTTTGAAAGAAAAGTACAACATGAGGCTAAACTTGTAGAAATATGTCTTTGGTGTAGATAGTGGGAAACTGGTGGGATTCATAGTGTCTAATAGGGGCATTGAGGTGGAAACAAAGAAGATGGATGCTATAATTAACATACCACCTCCTAAGAACATTTCACAATTGTGTAGCTTACAAGGAAAGATTCAAGCGATTTTTTATTTTGTTGCATCATTAGCAGATCAGACTCTTCTCTTCAATCAACTCCTTGAGAAAGAATCAAAATTTTGATGGAATGAGGATTGTCAAAAAGCCTTAATTTTTTTGAAACAATACCTAGCTAATCCACCCATCTTACAACCAGCCATACTAGGAAAACCTTTTATTCTCTATATTTCAACTTCAACCCATGCTCTGGTTGTATTATTGGCACAACAAGATGAGAATGGTAAGGAACAACCCATTTATTACATTAGTCGAGCATTGATAGATTATGAAACCTGTTATACAACTATAGAAAAGCAATATTTGGCTCTTGTGTTTGCCACCAACAAGTTGAGACATTATTTTTTAAATGTAGAAGTGTGTGTCATCATAAAATTTGATCCTCTAAATCATCTCTTTGCTAAAACTAATTTATCAAGATGTCTAGCGAAGTGGGTTATGTTGTTAACTAAGTTTGACCTTAAATTTATTCCTCAAACAATAATCAAAGGCCAAGCATTGATTGACCAATTAGTTGAGGCTCCTTCATCATTAGCTTTACCAAATTAAGACTCATTCCCTAATGAAAATATGTTAAAAGTAGATGATAATAAGATATGGGAATTATATTTTGATGGATCTAAGTGTTGAACTAACTCCGAAGCTAGAGTTATACTAATATTTCCTTCTAGAAATCCAATTCCCTAATCCTACCATCTAAATTTCCTATGTACAAACAATAGTGCAAAGTATGAGGCTCTTATCGCTAGGTTATGTGTGGTCTTGTCTTTAGGTGTTAAACACATTCGTATATTTGGTGATTCTCAATTGATCATTAAAAAAATTAATGCATCTTATAGAGCAAAGCATGATAAGTTATCTCAATATTAGGACCTCATGCTAACAATTTTAGAACATTTTATATCATACACTACTGACAATGTTTCACAAAAGGATAATCAACACACATATGCAATGGAAAGCATTGCTTCTCTTGTATCTCTTGACGATTCTTTCTTAGATTTCATATTTTTTTATCTACACTCTTACATCACCATCGATAAATTAAAAGATAAGGGAGACATTGATTTCCAACATTGAAACCTCTAATGAATGGTATACACCAATATTTAAGTATCTAAAAGAGGGTGCCTTTCCCGAAACAACAACTAAAAACACTAGAGCTCCTATTCAAAAATTTGCAGCTCATTATATAATCCTAGCTGATATGTTGTATAGGTGATTGTCCAATGGCCTTCTCCTTAGGTGTCTTAAAAAAAATGAAATCCCTATGGCCCTTGAGGAAGCTCATGCGAGTGCTTGCAAGGGGCATTTCGAAGGAAGATCATTAGTTGAAAGATTAATTTGTATAGGATATTATTGGAAAAATATGGAACTAGACTGTTTTTATCATGTTAAGAAATGTACTAAGTTTCAACAACACAATAATTTGATTCATGCTTCTACAAGTTTGAACTTCGTGCTCAAGTTTCTATTTGGCCATTTTCGGTATGGGGCTTGGATCTTATAGGAAAAACTTATCCTTCTTCCTCTTCAAGGCACACATTTATAATCACTGCTACATATTACTTCACAAAATGGGTAGAAGCAATCCCTCTTCGCTCCACGATTGTTGATGTAATTTGTTGTTTTATCTTAAAAAATACCATCGCTCAATTTGACCTTCCTTCAGCCTTAGTTATAGATAATGGGATACCATTTAATAACAAGATGTGAATAATTTTTTAGAAAGATTTCACATTCAAAATTTATTTTCTACACCTTATTATCTATAATCTAATGGTCAAGCAGAAGCAAGGAACAAACCAATTGAACAAATATTACGTAAAATAGTTAGCAAACATAACAAGGATTATCGTAATCAACTCTCCTATGTGTTATGGGCTTACCACACAAGTGTTCGTACATCTACAAGAAATACACCATACAACCTTGTTTACATTGTAAATGTAATAATGCCCTTAGAGCTAGAAATTCCCTCTTTGAGGATATTTCTTAGTGGCCTTATTGATGATAACATTTATAGAGAACAATGATTCCAAAAAATTGAAATGCTCAATGAACATCACATAAATGCTCTTGAACATATTCAAGCTTATTCAAAAAACATATAACATAAGTATAATGATAACACCATTCCTCATTCACTCAATAAGGGGGAATTGGTATTGTATAAAAATCAACGCAATGTAAACATTGCTCCAAACAAAAAAATGAAGTTAGCCCAATTTGGTTAGGACCCTATCTCATTGATGAGGACTATGGGTCTGGAGCATATAAGCTTAAGACCCTATCTCATTGATGAGGACTATGGGTCTGAAGCATGTAAGCTTAAGACAACATATGGTATACCTCTCAAAGAACCCATAAATGTTGCACATTTTTGTAGATATTACACCTAGCAATATCTTTGAATAGTATGTATGATAAAGCATGTTGTTATATTAAGTAGATAGTTTCTATTTTATCTCACATTGCTTCATTCTTGACAAACATTGATGTGTCTTGAATTATTATGAGTAATTTTTCATTTATTTGGATTATTACTTCCTTGTGCATGCTATTCAATCACGTGTGTTGTGTTAAATTAGATCATTATATGCATTTAATTTTAAATTTAGATCATGAGGGCATCTTTTTTAACATAATTACACTTAATAAAAAATGTAGCATCTAAGTAGACATAAGTGTTTAATTAGATCACATTCATCACATGGCAATTAGATAATGGAAGCATTTATTAAATAATCTTATCAAGATTGCTTAATAGATCACATTGACATCTAATCTAACAAGATACAAATGTGTAGAAATAGAAACATGGTAAAATAAAAACATGCTCATATAGATCATAAAGTTAATATACATCATAGTCACCACAATAACAAAAAGTGGTGTGTAATAGTAAAATACATCTTGTTGAATTTATTGGCCTAATTTGTCTTATCTTTTTATTTGCTTTTCGATCATGTTACTAGCTACCTCGAGGATGTCCCACGAAGGATTTAAAGGAACGATGATGTCGCATGACCTGTTTTCTTTTTTGATTGTTCCTTGTGGATTGTCTTGGCAAAAAGACTAGGGCAACTTAGCTCTTAGTATGAGTCAGGACATTCCTTGTTTGTTGACTATCTATTTTTCACAAGTGGATAACTTTGTACACCTTGGTCTATGTCATACCATGGTGTTTATTGTCCATTTGCCATATTTTTAATGCCCAATGATGATTAAATTCAAATCCTAGCATCTATCAAGCAAAATATCAATCTTTCTTTGTCTCTACTAACTCCATATTGAGATTTTCCTCTCGTTAACATTTCTCTTCATCAATCCTTCCATTCATCTGCTATCCAATTGCTTATCAGAATAATTTTTGAATTTTTTTCAAAAATAGGCAAAAAAATTCTGAGGGGGCATGGGTTTAACCCATTTTCCTATGAGCACACTGGGGCGTAGTTTTGAACTGAATTTCTTTGACACAACGTGATAAACTGCATTGTATCAAAGGGGGGCAAAATATAAACACTAAAAATTGTCCTTTGCCTACGAACACTATTTTTCTTCGTCAATCCTCTTTCTTCCCTAATAATTAAATAGTTTTAATTATTTAACTATTGTTAATGTCATACTTCTTCTCTTAATTAAATAATTTTAATTATTTAATTACGTCACTAATGTCCCCTTTCCTCTATAATTAAATAATTATTATTAATTATTTAATTATTCATTGGCCTTTTCTTCCATAAATTAAATAATTTCATTTATTCAATTGTTTACAAATTTGTCATTTTCTCCCACTTTTGAATTAAATCATTATTTAATTGAAAAGTCAACTTTCACACGTCTTTTATAATTCACCTTCCCTCCTAAATTAAAATTATTTAATAATTATTTAATTTTCTCCAACAACCTCTTTTTTTGTGCCAACTTCTTTAACTGTGTCAATCTTATCTCTTCACATCTCATTTAATTTCCACCCTTGATTGAATTGTTTTATAATTTACTCTCAATTGTCCATCCATAGCCTAGTCCTATCTTTGCCCTAATTTTCCCCTAACCTTATTTCTTACTACAACTTGCAATCTTGGCCATTGATTGTCATATCTTATTGGCTTTCAATCTCAACCCTTCTTTCACAATTGGTTTTCTATAAAAGAGGCCTATCATTGTCATTTCTACCAACCTAGTTCATGCACAAGTACATGATGTTCAAGGAGACAAGTACACTCTTCAATATTTTTCTATCATTATCATTAGGCTATTATTGCGTACTCAAATCTAAGGGCAATCAAGCATATTAAGCAAAATGGAGAAGGGCAATTTAGGTAAATCAACCATGGCATAGGTAATATTGCTTTATGTTTTATGTTTCTATGTTGGATTGTGCTTCATTATTGGTTGGGCTTTAGGGTTTTAGTTTTATTGATTTGTGACCTTAACCTTGATTTTACCCTATTTTACACATCTAATTAGGTCTATGACTACCAGACTGCTCAATGCCTAGTGGTGGTGCTCATCATGAGACAATGGATTGAGAATGGCTATTGGAGCTAATCCCCTCTAATAGACCCTGTAGTTGGCCTACTGTTGTAGCCTCACGCATGAGTGTTGTGACATGCTCCTACTCGATCTGATCTCTCTTCGCCCACACCCTGTTGAGTTCCTCCCATAGAGAGGCTTGTGCCTCACTCTCGGTAGGAACCCGAGTGGCTCTAAGCTCCTCATAGGTAGCTTGTAGTTCCTCATATCTACCTCTAATATCCTCATTTTCAGCTTGAACCTCATCAATAACTCTCAAGGAATCCTCGTGTGTTGTCCTTCATCATGATAAGGGCTCAAATAAGTCAGCATGACACCTCGCACTTGGCGGTGGCCTATTCTTGACTCATATCGACTAGTGTGTGGGAATAGGTGGAACCATATCTGCAGTAACTCGATTGAAGAAGTCGAACCAATCTCGCATACCAACTGCAAAAAAGAAAACATAACATACATCAGAACTAGGAATATAAACATGAGTAAACTATTATAGCGAATTAACAAAATTAACAACATATCATCACCTAGATCATTGTTCTACCAATCATGATCTTGGTAGAATACTATGGTGGTCGCATTGGGACTCCTTTAAGAGGCTGGTGGTGTGGTGGGAGTTGTATAGTTGCACCCTCCATTCTCATAGGATTGTATCCCCTTTGGAGTTGTAGGTTGTGCTCATGTGATGTGAGGACGAGATGTAGGTCTCTCCTTGGGGGCATCTCTGGCCTCTATTCGCTCCTCGGGATCTCCTCCTACTGGCTATTGATCCTCCTCCTCCTTTGCTATGTCATCATCATCTATCGTGTCCCCATCTACATCCTCATCCTCCCTTTCTGTGCCATCCCCTTAGTGATTTTTCCAAGGCCCAAGATCACTTGTGGGATGATTGATGGGGAAGACATGACTAGGACACGTAGTCCTCCACCACCTATCATATGCAACCAATGTGCCAACATCATCCTCATTAGATGTTGGAAATACATCTCGCTCCTCATCCTCCAAGTTTCTATAAGTGACGTCTATGAATGTGGGACGATGAATGTCCTATGGCCTAACACCACTACATGCAGATCTTAAATATGTGGGCCATGCCATAGGCGTTGTCTGAAACTGACCAAACTGCCTCATCAAATGATCATAATAAAATAGCATGATGATGTACTCATGTTTCCCAACCAGTAATTTGTCATGGTGTATCTTGGATAGCTATTGTGCCTAACATGGCCACTGCTGAAGAGTCCTATATGGTCTCAATACAATGAAATCATCCTTTAGATAATTTAAAGTGGCTCTCCAATACAATAAATCTCCATACTACCAAGCCCACTTGAGTGTATAATAGAAGGCTTTTGGATAGCTATAGGGTGTTTCCATGGTGTAACATGCCCATTGTTCTACCTAGTAAATCTACTAAGTTTTACCCACATGTAATTGTCTATGCGTCTAATGTAAAGTAATAAAAAGTTTTCATTTCTATTCAATAATAAATGCATCATTTGAAATATAATTTTATCCAAAATTTTCCATTACATAATCAAAGAATCATTCCAATAATATAAGTATGATTTAACTTTACATAAACATATTCAAGATAACATTTCACATTATAATTTACATAAAGATGATCACATTATTACATACATTGCTTAAACAAGCTTACAAGAACTAGAAATACAAATGGTCCACAATGTCCTTCTCCCAAACCTTAGCTGCCAATTGCATGAGGAGAAGCATCACTCAAGCGATTTTCTGCCAACCATGGACTAACTGTGGTTGCCCACACATCTACCAAATTGGTAAGATGGCCCTACCCTTCGAAAAAGAGATTGGTTTGGTAACGCCATCCTTCAAATAGCCTTTTCCAAGCATAGTGATGTTTCCTACAAATCTAGAGCTACCATAATGTCTACTACCTCATATATGATTACCCCAGCCTAGAATGTAAATTGGATCACACAGTGAACTGACAGTGTAGACAGTGGCTACCTACACTACTTTTGCAAAAGATTCATCACCCAATAGTTCTTTGAGTGAGGTCATCTATTTTACCAAATTTAATTGCTCGATTTTTATTGACCATTAATATTCTATTCTAAGGTTATTCCCTTTCTCGTGGATTTATCCTAACCCCAAGAATAACCTTCTTGTTAACTTATATCTAATTAACTTGCTATAGAATCCACAATACAACTCTATCTTATCTTGTGCACCTAGATTATTGTCAAACTATGTATAGTTCTGACATTCTACAAATAGTATAAATAGTATACAAATGTATAAAACCCATAATAGTATATTTATCTATATACATATAACCTAAAAGAAAGGTTTCCCAAAACAAGAGACAATCAAAGAACTTTCAATAGACTTGCAAGCATTAAACACACTTAAAAGACAATATTTCCAACATGGCATCATAATAAACAATCTTTTCAACATAATGACAAGGGAGTAGAAATCAGCATGCCTTTTTAAAGCTCCAGCTGAATAATCTTCCCTCCTAGCTTAATGGCTCAAGATCACTTGCAACCTCCACTACAAACACCCAAATACCTCTACTAGCTTCTCTCTAGACCACTCAAAAAAACCAATATAAAGCAGCAAAACACTTTCTAACTCACAATTCTCAACTCTCTAAACACAAAAATTGCACTAAATAACACAAGGAAAATCATAAAGATAAGTGTAACAATTGGTAGAATGAGCACCTCTATTTATACTAATTTATGAGCAACTGAAGGTTACAAACAAGTTAATATTTTTGCCACCTTTCTAACCTCATGGAACGACTCGCCAAGTTAACTCATAAGCTTGCAACACATCATAATCCTCACCATTTAAATGGCTGAATCAACTTGATATATGGGACAATAGGCTTAAAACAAGTTTCCTAATTCAAATTCCTCCACAAAATGCTGCAAAGTTTGCACTTGACTGAGTCTCTATTCTATTTGTAGGCTCATGTGTATTTTGAAGACCTCTAATGTACTCCAAACACTTGCAAATATGGCGCCACCTTCATAATTTGGTGCCCTCAAATATAGCACAGGTTTGACAAATTCATAAGGATTTTAAAACAATTTCAACTTCCTTCTCAAATGTTTACACATCAACAAACACATTCCTACGTGCTTGTTCATTGATTTGACTTGGTGTCATTTATCTTCATGTGTTGGCTTGCATTCCACTAAAGGCTACACCATATGTTATAATATGTGCTTTGCTTTACTTAACCCTAAGTTACATATATTAACAATAATAACAATAGCGTTGTATGTATATTGCACTTCGATGATTATTCCTAATGGCTTCTATCATTTTATATATATAATATATATATGTATATATATATACATATATTTATATATCCTCCTTTGATATATATATAAATATATATATTAATATATATGTTGCAATGTTACTTCCACATATATATTAATATGTATACATATACATAATATTATTTTAATATTCATATAAAACACTTATACACATAGCCTTCGATGAACATATATGCACATAATGTATATATACATACATATATATATATATCACCTTAGTCCAATTGGTATTCCCATGCATATGTGTAATTTGTCCATGTGCATGTGTAGGTACGTCTATCTATGTATACTCATGTACATATTCACTCACATGTATGAGTTTACCATAGACACATACATATACATATATATATACATTAAATGCATATATCTCATCGATATACAGTAAAAACACAAGAAAGATCTTCAACACCACTTCAAGACTTCATCTCATCACTCATTCCAAACAATCATAAAACAAGATTGTGAACCAACATAAACATTCATAATCAAAATAGAAGATCACTTACCCATTACCCGAACTGACTTGTCTTATCTAAGACCAACTAGAGTGTGAGTGTGTGAATGCTCAGTAAGGTTGAATTTAAAGGTTACTAGACCAATTTCTTCTCCTGAGTGATACTTCCCCTCTCTTTCAGAGGCTTGAACCTATTCTTGCATTCAACTTAGTTCACCATAAAAATAGTTAGCCAAATCATTGCATTCATATACATCACATACATGTAATATTCATATTATATTTTCATATATACCAAATCATAAAGAATTTAATTGAATCAAACATTCACTCAACATATTTTCCATAAAACACATTCACATTTATTGAAGCAATTTACCAAACTAGGTGATAGTAAATAGATAATAACATATTCCCCCCTTATGAATTATCGTACTCGATGATTTTTAAGTATCAAATATGATCATAAAATAGAGCACACATTATAAAACATCATAACACAATACATCATTATTTTCAAGAGTTTTCAAATGCTAGCAAGACTTGTGGAAATTGTTATCTACTGAATTTGCACCTTGTTGAATATGAAATTCAACAATCCAGTGAAAACATGGGAATGATCTCAAAATTTGTGGGTACTTCAAACAAGACCAAACCTCCAGAAAAGGCTGACTTCCTCTTGGTTCTCACTTAAATCTAACTTACTCTACTGTTCAGTTCAAGGAAAAGGGATAAAGAAAACCTAAACTAGTAAATTGGGAATGAAATTGAAAGGTGATTCACCAAACTAACTAGGACCTATAGAACAACTTAGACACACAGTTCAACCAATAAAACAACATAACTTTGCTAAATTCAAATCAATATACTCTTTACGTCAGTGTTTCATGAGAAGGTTATAATGCATAAATATAGAATGAAGAAATCTTCACAACTTTGATCTACTTGCACTTCAACACAAATCATAACCTGTAAAGAGCATACCCTTTATGCACAAAGGTGCCATTAATGAAATATCAATCACCAAGAATGAGGTACTTTCATAAGCAAATGTTTACATTAACAAACTACACACAATAGAACATAAAAGACTCAAGTAGGCAAAACAACTTATCTTTATTGATATCCAAGGCATCAACTATCATATATGTCAAAATGAGCTACAAAGTATGCAAAATCTGCAGAAGGACTCCAAAGTCACTAAGTACAAAATGCATAATAGGAACTGAGTACAATGAGTCAAATGAATGACTATATCATCAACTCCCAAGTAGTTGCACCAAAATAGGATCCAAAAACTGCCTTGGGTCGGATGCCTTCAAAAAACCATGAATCTAGTAATTGCATCTCCTCCAAAAGACTCCAATAGGCTAGAAAAGTCAATTTTGACCAAGACCACCATCTAGGCATGCAAAACCACCCCTATATTCTCTCCATGACCTCCAACAAGATGAATAAAGACCCCCTATATGCTCTCCCTATGTTTGTGAACTGCCTCTAACTCCCCCTAGATGCTTGCAAAAACATAAACCTTCAACAAAATCATTCAAAGCATCTACATACTATTTTTGCATTAAAATAGTAACTTTAATTAAGTGATTTATAAAAAAATCACTTAATAAAGCACTTTACATTTTAAACAAATACAAAAAATGCAAGCAATTCGACCCTTTGAAGGTCAAGGAAAACTCAAGCCTTGAAGGCTTACACATGGCATATTAAGGTAAATGTGGAAACAAGGCATAAGACTTAAGTCTTAGCCCACAATGCATGCATTAGTCTCACTTATATTTATTTTAAAAGATAGAAAATTTGTCTAAACTCCCATTGGCATGTTAGGGTAAAAAACCCTAACAACAAAAAGCATGCAAAATGAAAGAAGAGCAATTCATTTCACTGTTGAGCCTTTGGAGAACTCCACACCCACTGACACAAGGTTTCACCATGACTTTTAGAAGGTGATTCATGGTGAACTTTGACACTGCAGAAGCACCTTTTGTGCAAAACTTTGTCGTTTCTTCTCATAAACAAGTTGGTAAGTTGTTTTTCAAAGGAAATTTGAGTAAAAAGCTCCATTTAATTGATTTATGGGCTTTAAAGCCACGACACATGTGGTTTCTTCACTCATCTCTAAGCTTTTATTTTCTGTTGTTTTTCCTCCTCTTCTTGATCGCCATAGAGATTTAATTTGAGCTCTCGGAAAACACTTTACACATGGGTTTTTGGAGAACAAAACCAACAACAACTGGGTAAGTTTTGAGCCCTGTAGCTAGCTATTACAATTTGTTTCTTATGTAAAGAAAACAAAATACCTTTCTTTTTCTACAAAAACAGTGAAAGCATTGCTTGTTTTGAGTTTTCTATGCAAAAATAATGGACATTCTCAAGTCCTTTTGTGCTTCATTGTGTTGAAATATTGAAGGTGTTTAATTTTTTGTGCATCTCTTGTCATTGCTTCATATTTCTTTGCAAGAACTAGGGTTTTATTTTACCCATTTGCTTATCATCTCCATCGACAATTTGCTCTTTTTCGGGCCACCATGACTATATTGGGCTCAAACCTTTTTTCTCTTTCTTCCGCAGTTGAGATTTATGAAGTAAAACCCAAGTGGATTTGTGTATTATTAAAAAGATGAGTTCTCCTCTTATATATTTCATTTATCTTCTATGTATCTGACATAAGAGCAAAAACCCAAATGGGTTTTTGTGTCTTGAGAAGAAAAAATGTTCTTCAGGCCGTGGCCATACATTCTACAAGAATTTGGTTTTCTGCTTTACCTTGAGAAAACTCCATAGAGAACTCAAGGGATTCTCTGTTTCTGTAGGTTTTTTTTTTTTTCTGAAAAATGAAGACAAACCCTCCTTTTATTATGGGTTTCATCTTTTATTCTTCTTTGTATTCTTCTCTGTATTAGCTCTTTAAGACAACATGCTTATTGAGGGTTTCATTTTTTTTTTTGTGGCATTTCCTACAGAAACTTATCTTTATCATTATGTATATCTCCTTCGACGTTTCTTTAGCAGTTGTAGAAAATAAAAGAGACTCATCCCACATGGTTGTGGCCTACACTCTTCATTATAGATTCATGGCCACTTTGGGTCTATAGCCAAAAGTCCCTAACTTGTATTCATGGCATTTCCTTGAAGTTCCTCTGTATATTAAATGACCACGACCATACTTTTTGTGCAGGAATTTGAAGGCTTCTCCTTAATTTTATGGAAAGCTTCTCTATCATTTAACAAGCCATTCTCTACACTTTTAGGGCCTAGGGTTTTATCAGAGAATATGAGGGCTTTTCATGCTTGTAGCAAAGTACTCTATATACTTCTCTTTATTGTTACTCCAACACCCTAACTCTTAAGAGACAATGTTATTGCTCACTACTTCTGAGCTTGTTGTACATTTATTATGCTTGTTGTCACTCTTAGCTCTCAACTCCATTTACTACCTTCATGATACCAGTAGAGGCTATGCAAATGTTGAAGATAAATTCTCTGTTGTCTATTTTTTTTCTAATTGCCATGGATAGATTTGATGATTGACTCTATGCTCATAGTGGTCATTAAAACGCTTAGCTATGATGCATAAGTTTAAGCATAACATCAGTAACTTGGAAAGCATTCACATGTTTTTTCTCTATATGATTCTAGGCTATGACTATTTCTCATTTATTCGACTATCATATATATGTTGAGGTTGTTCCCTCACTTGTGCATTATAATCATCATCATACATGTTGTCATGTACAGATCCCAGTCCCTCAGGCATAATTATAGTCATTTAAATACCATAGCCATAGATGCACAATTTTCCATTGATTGTCACAAGAGAACTAAAATGCCATATTCATACTGTCTTTATTTCTATAGGACCATCCCCATGATAATTGTGCCTTAGGATTGGTGCATAAAAACATTGAACCTATCTTCTTCCCTCAATTCATTGTATCAAACACTATCATGACATAAATGTTGGCAACACAAGGGCAGACAATTGAGAGGGGGGGGTGAATCAGTTCTCATAGAATTTCAAAACTTATTCAACTTATTAACCTTATTCTCATATATGATCAATAACAATGAAAGCATAAATCAAAAACACATCAGAAACACACATAACACCAAGATTTTTTACGTGGAAACCCTGTTAGGGGAAAAACCACGATGGAGGTCAGTCCACAAGATTATACCCTGTTAAAAGTATAAAGAATGAAATGGGAAATGAACATGCATTCAGGCACACTGCCTAGATCTCACTGCTCAATTACAAAAGGAAGACTCATTGTCTTACAAAAATATTTGGATTACATCCACAATATTTTGAACTGAGAAATTAATTTAGCATCTGCTAATGCCTGATTACAGTTCTTGTTAAGCCATGTCACGAATCCCGAGGGGAGCACTGACCATTTGCCAACAATCTCCCCCTCAGCGTTACCTGAGGGGATTCGAACCCGACACCTTTGGCTCTGATACCACTTGTTGGCCCTACAATTGTTGTTGCACCAAAAGAGCGACTTGTTAATGCCCGATACAACCGCCAAATTTAACAGATCCATGAGAGGCGGTTAAGCCATGTCACGAATCCTTCTATAGTGAAAGATAAAAAAATATATGCATTGTCTTCCTTTAGCATTGTTCAAGAACATTAACGTTTTTACTATAGCTCCACCTTGACCATAATATCATGTTCTTACATGTTCTTTTTGGTATCCCATGCATATTGAAACTGTTGCCTGCTAATATGAATGTCACTTATGCTTTGTGATTATCATTGATTTCACTGTACACATCCTGATCACAACACGGTGCATGACATGCTCATCCAATTCCAAGACCATTTCTCCTTGACGATAATGAGGTTGGAACCATAATACTTTTGATATTTTTTGGATTACATGGCAGTCATGCTTCTAGACTCAGAGTCAAATTTTGACCAGAAAACTGACTTCCCAGGTCTTTCTTTTGGCCTTTGTACAACACATAAGCTATTCTCATGCTTCATGATCACACCTTTATTCACTTGTGATATCACTGGTTTCCTTGGTAATGATGCTCCTTTGCTCAATACAACACCCCTTTTTCATGTTTGTTGTTGAGTGCTTCTGTCACTTAGCATTGTCTTACTTGAGGCATGATTAGTCACTTGACATTATCATTTGTATTTACCACCTCACTCTATAGATACAAGTAACTTATTTTCAATTTTTGCAAAGTAGCAGAGACTTAAAGTGCTTTTCTTTTACTCTATTTAAAATATTCTGAAGCTCTTTCATACCCTTCATCACTTACACACCTTTTCCATTTGAAATGGCTATCTATTGTCTGGGTGCCCAAGCTTATGCCTCATGCACTATGACTTGACAATCAATTAACTACCCTTGATCATCTCTCATGACTTACTTCTGATATATCTTGATAGAGTCCTCAAGAAATAAGGATAGGTGTCTTTAGCATAAGCATATTCACCTCTTCAGTAATGATTTTCACATGCTCATCAAATTTTCAGTAGATTCCTTTGCAAGTACCTAAATAACAGGACTAGAGAGGTGGATATTCTTATGATAAGATGGATATTTTTATATCTTGATTCCTATAAAAAATATGCATAAAAGACTCAAGATAAGGCACTAAGATAAATAACACTTCCATCCCTCTAAACATACGAGGGCAGTATGTTGGGCTCAACCCTTTTGGGAGCCACATTTTATCCCACATGCTTTAATCAAATGAATCAAAATAGGAACAAAGATTTCACCTATACCTGCACAAGAAGCAAACATGTTAGATAAAAACTGAGCATATGATGGATGTGTTTGATTATGCTCCTTGTTTTCTTGGACATCAATAGTAAGTTGTTTTAATGCAGATGAAGGTCAAGCTATATGTTTTTAGATGTTTGCAGATGTATGGATTAGTGATCTTTCATTTCTCTAACCAAACCTCATCTCACTCATGCAGGGAACTTAGGAGCAGCAAGGAGCTACAATTGGAGATTGGTCAAATGTGAAGGACTGAAGCTGATGCAGGATAGACTCAACCAGGACTTGTCATTCAAGCAATGATGGGTCACCCTTCTCTATATGTGCATTTATTTTTTGTAAATGTATAGTTTTTATTTTATTTGCATTGAAGCAGTCAATCTCATGACTTGTGTGAAACATTATCCATTTACATTATCAATAAAGATTACTTTCTTGAAAACACTATGCATTTTATCCTATGTTATATATATCTGCATAAATGCAATCTAGTAATGTAATCTTTTGATTTTGTTTATGCACATGAATGTAATATAGCAGAAGTAAAATGTACCTTACTCTTCATTTGAAAATCACAAAATCTCTACCTGATTGAGCTATTAGTGAGAATAGGTAACAAAAAATTCTACTTCATTTCAACATAGTCTTCCCATGTGGCAAAATCTTCTGCATATTGATCCCATTGGACCTTGCATTGTAGAACTTCTCTGTTACACAAGTGGAGCTTACGTGTTTCGAGCACCTTGAGAGGATCAATTGTTACCACTCTAGGTCTTGCACCTGTAAAGCATTCTAATCAATAACATGGTCATCGCCTAGTATATGCTTCTTAAGATATTGGACATGAAAGACATCATGCATCCTGGCCAGAGCTGGTGGCAAGGAAATCCTATATGCGATAGGGTTGATTTCTTCAAGAACTTCAAAAGATCCAATGCAGTGCAAAGCTATTTTAGATGACTTTCCAAACTTGATATCTAACTCTTGCAAGGCTTAACTCTCAACAATACCCTATCCCCTACTATGAAATTCCTAGGTACTTGCTTAGAATCAACGTAACTTTTCTGCCTATTGTTAGCTTCTGCTAACTTCTTCTTGATAATTCCAAAAAAATTCTCCATTTCTAACATCTTTGGCCCAAGGCTTATCCTATCTTCTAGCTTATCCCAGCTAATAGGAGTTCAACACTTCTTTTTGTATAATGCTTCAAATGGAGCCATCTTGATTGCAGAATGATAGGAGTTATTATATGCAAACTCTACCAAAGGTAGGTAATCCTCCCACTTGTATTGTTGATCTATGCAATACACCTTAGTAGGTCTTCTAATACATAGTCCACCCTTTCAGTTTTCCCATCCGTCTCTAGATGATAAGTAAAACTTATGTTCAATTTCATTCCAAGTGCAGAAAATAGGGTTTGCTAAAACCTAGATGTTACTCTAGCATCCCTATTAGAAATGATCTTTTTAGGAATCCCATGCAACCTAAATATCTCTTGAATAAAATTTCATGCTATTATAGGAGCTCCATCGGTCATATACCTGGGTATGAAGTGAGCTACCTTAGTGATCTTGTCAATCACTACCAAAATGGCATTGTGCTTGTTCCTTGACATAGGGAGATCTTGCACAAAATCTACGATAATAACTTGCCACTTACTTTTTGGCACTTCATGTGGATACAATAGTCCTGTAGGATGATGATGCTCCACCTTCACTCTTTGGTCTAAATAACTTGCTATAAATATTGCTTCATCTCCTTTCATACCCTTCCAGAAATATAATGGCTTCACATCGGCTAACATCTTAGTTACACCTAGATGTCTTGAATATGGTGCACTGTGAACTTCTTTCCATACCATGATCCTTATTTCCTCAATGTTAGGTAAATAAATCCTTCCCTTAAATCTCAATAAACCATTAGGCTCAAAGTGATATCCCTTGTACCTTCGATCTTGTGAATTGTCCACAAGTGCTTGCTTAACTTGATCATAGAACTTGTCACCTTTATATTTTTGCAAAACTTGTTCCTTAAAGTTAATTTGGATTGATATCATAGAGGAGATATGCCTCCTATGAATTAAGGCATCGACAACCCAATTCTCTTTCCCCTTGATATAACTAATATTTAAATCATAATTAGATATCAACTCCAACCATCTCCTTTGTCGTGCATTCAGATTGGGTTGGGTAAAGAAATACTTTAGACTATGATGATCAATATTTAGTTCAAATGGTTTTCCCAACAGATAATGTCTCCACATCTGTAACACATGGACAACTAATACTAACTCTAAATCATGAGAAGCATAATTATGTTAATAGGGCTTCAACTTCCTAGATTCATAAGCTATGACCTGCCATTCCTGCCTTAATACTCCACCCAATCCTTCTCTAGATGCATCTATAATAACTACAAAGTTACCATCTAGATCTGGTACTTTTAGTATCGATGTTGTGGTCAATCTTTCCTTAAGTTGTTCAAATGTTGCTTGACACTTCTTAGACCACTCAAACTTATTCCCCTTCATTTGCAATGATGTAATGGGAAAAGCTATTCTCGAAAAGTTTGTGACAAAATTACGGTAATACCCAACCAAAACCATAAAACTTTTAACTTTTGGCATGTTCTTGGGAATCAACCACTCTAATATTGCTTTTATCTTCCCAAGATCTACTGAAATCCCTTTAGCCGAAATTACGTGACCCAAATACTATACTTTCTTTTGAAACAAGGTACCCTTCAAGAGTTTTCCGTATAACTTTTTCTCTCTCAATTGTTGGAGAACAATCTCTAGATACTTGAGATGTTCTTCTTCATTCTTGGAGTAAATTAAAATGTCATCCAAGAATACTAACACAAACTTATCCAAACAGTCTCTAAATACATTGTTCATTAGGTTCATGAATGCTAGTGGTGGATTCGTCAGTCCAAATGGTAGATTTGTGAACTCATAATGTTTGTATTTAGTCCTAAAAGTAGTTTTGAAAATATCTTCATCCTTGATTATTAGTTGATGATATCTAGAACATAGATCAATCTTTGAAAATATTGCCACTCCTCACATTTGATCAAAGAGATCATTGATACGTGGCAATGGATACTTTTCCTTTATCATTGCTTTATTAAGCAACTGATAATCAATACATAAGTGTAGTATACCATCCTTCTTCTTTACAAATATCACTAGCGCTCCCCAGGGTGAAACACTCAATCTTATCATTCCTTTAGACAACAACACTTCTAGTTGTGCCTTTAACTCCATTAATTAAATTGTGGTCATCCTATAAGGTAATTTCGATATAGGTTTTGACACTGGTACTATGTCGATAGAGAAATCAAATATCCCCTTAGGTGGTAATCCAGGTAATTCTTCTAGAAATACATCCGCAAACTTCTAGAAAGTACAATATTTTTCCATATATGATGTTCTTGATTCCAATACTTCACCTTCTTTGACATCTTGGGAGTCTTGAGGTCCATAATATACTATATAATCTTGACAAATGAATTCCTTACATTCCTCAAGTTTCTCCATTTTACTGCAAAGAGTTGGAAACCTTTCTTCTTTGCTTTATGCATCTACACAACTAATATCTTTCGTAACTTAATCTCTCTAGGCATTCCTTGTATCGACACCTAGTTACCTAGATTGTCTAAGCATTCAACTATTTTAGCATGACAAAATACCTTGGCTCTATATTTCCATAACCAGTTCATTTCTAAGATGACATCATAAGAACCTAAAGGAGCTTCATATAGATTTACTTCCGTTGAGAAACTTGGAAGTTCAACTCTTGCCTCAAATAGATATTGACTTACTTCAGCTCTTGTCTAGTTCGCATACTCTACAACCCAAGACTTTTTTATGTAGCAATCTTTTCTAGACATTTGACTTGCTACTCTAGGTGAAAATAATTTTTTTGCTACACTAGTATATACTAAAATTGAAATGGGAATTCCAAACAAATTACCTGAAACTTCTACCAAAGTTATCTAGTACTTTGCTTGCCGATTATCCACAACAACATGAATCCTTTGTTGGAGCAAAACTTTCTAAGGTGGAAGATAATTACCATGTGGTTGTGTCCCAAATGGTTTGCTTGGACAATTACTCACATAGTGATCCCCACCACATGTAAAACATCCCTTCATTGGTCCTCTCCTTTTCGTAGGTCTTCCAAAATTACTTTCATTCCCACCAACATTGCCTTTGTAATTGTTGTTAACATTATTGTTGTTTCCTCTTCGTTCTCTCCTTGGTTCACTCTAATTATTTTGAGGTACCTTATCCCCTTGCTTTTGAAAACTTTTCCCTTCACCAGGCTTCCTTGGAGTTTGATCATTCTGCGTCTAGTCGAGCTTATTTTTCTTCCTCTCCTAGTAGTTTGAAATAGACTTAAGCCTTTGTTCCTACTCAATTTCCTTCTTGTGCACTAAATCCATGGTAGATGGACCATGCACCTCTACCTCACCACCTATTTGCACATTTAGACCTATGATAAACTTTCTTTTACGAAATCACTTGTCCTTCTGGTACATAGGTACATACTTTAGAAGTCGAGTGAACTTCTCTAATACTCATTCACTAAGGATTCACCCTGCCTCAGGTTTTGGAAGTCAATAAGCTTTTGGTCATAAAAGAGTTGGGGCAACCATCACTTTCAAAAAATCTTTGCAAACTCATTCCATGTGAGACTCAAAGATCTAAGCCCTAGCTCCATTTTCTTACTCATCCACTAGTTGGATGCTCCACTAGCCAACTAAAATGCTCCCCATACCACTTTAGTGACCTTAGAGTAATTTTTGATTTCAAAATACTTCTCCATCTCCATAATCCACTCTTTCACCATATATCCAATAACACTACCTTCAAATTTTGGTGGTATGATCTTCCTCATGTCATGTGATAACTCATTTGAGAAACGCTTCCTTTTGATTCCCTTAGAATATGATTGTGACCTGTCATTCTCTTGATCACTAGATTTAGTATTATTATGGGAATCCTCCCCTTCCTCATTGTTGGGAACTTCTTCATTATTTGGGACTTCTTGACCCAATCTTTCCTTTCCCCTAACTTCTTGTTCGAGGTTTCCTATTCTTGTTCTATTTTCATCCATGATAGCCATAATATGGTCCAACTTAGCTTCGACATTCTTAGCACCTTGACCTACTTCTTGACTCTCCCCCAAGTCAGCTCTTGTCCTAACCATTTTTCCAAGAATAGTTATACCTGAAGGTTTCATTTTAATTAGATCTATGAAGGTTTATTCAATGCTAACAATATTCCAAAAATATCTAACATTCAAATAAGAAATTCTATTTAAAGAACTCATTCATAAATTTTTCCAAAACAATATTTTTATTATAATCAAAATGAATTTTCAATTTCCTTGAGTTTACATAGGATGACTATTTAGATAGTCTAAGGGAGAATATCCCTTTGATTCACTTTATGATACATAACTTCATGGGGTATAACCCTCAGATTTTTTCTCATTTACATCAAAGAAAGGATAGTAACCCTCAGATCTATCCTCAAACACATAGTTTTAAGGTACATAACCCTCTGATTCGCCACTTGTGACTATTACAATGACTTCCACTAAGAGAAGAACTTGAGGATCCCTAATTATCATGGATGGACTAACACTACATTATGAGGGCATATCCATGGAAATTGACAAAGAGTTCGACCTAGCTAGTGATAAAGAAGGTAAGAAGTTAAAGTTGGCAGCATCTTTCATCCTTCTCTTCTCTTAACTCATTCACGAAAGGGAATGAATGAAAGTCTCAGTATCTCTTAGCCAAATGGCGTTGTCATAATTAGTTCCCTCAATTGTACGAACAAGGTCTTCTCTTTCCTTCTTGGCTCGAAGGTAGTGCTCATTTTTTATTATTGACTTTCTCGTAGTCATCTTGAGATGCACCATCTTGGCACAAGAATTTCCAAACATTAGACTCATATAATGTTGGATTGTATACATAGCGAGCACATAGGTTCCAGAGCTGAACCTAGTAGCTATGATACCACAAGTAACATACCCATTTTTCTACCTAGTAAATCTACTAAGTTTTACCCACATGTAATTGTCTATGCGTCTAATGTAAATCAATATATATTTTTTCATTTCTATTCAATAATAAATGCATCATTTGAAATATAACTTTATCCAAACTTTTCAATTGCATAATCAAAGAATCATTTCAATAATATAAGTATGATTTAAATTTACATAAACATATTCAAGATAACATTTCACATTACAATTTTCATAAAGATGGTCACATGATTACACACATTTCTTCAACAAGCTCACAAGAACTAGAAATACAAATGTTCCAAAATGTCCTTCTCCCAAACCTTGGTCGCCAACTGCATGAGGATAAGCATCACTCAAGTGCTTTTCTGCCAACCATGGACTGACTACGGTCCCCTGTACATCTACCAAACTGGTAAGATGGCCCTACCCTTTGACGAAGACATTGGTTTGGTAACCTCATCCTTCAAATAACCTTTTTTGAGCATAGTGATGTGTCCTAAAAATCTAGAGCTACCATAATTTCTACTACCTCATATATGTTTACCCCGGCCTAGAATGTAAAATGGATCACACAGTGAGCTGACAGTGTAGACAATGGCTACCTACACTACTTTGGCTAAAGATTCATCACCCAATAACTTCAAGTGAGATCATCTATTTCACCACATTTAATTGCTCGATCTTTATTGACCATTAGTATTCTATTCTAAGGTTATTCCCTTCCTCGTGGATTTATCCTAACCCTAGGAATAACCTTCCCGTTAACTTATATCTAATTGAATTTCTATAGAATCCACAATACAACTCTATCTTATGCTATACACCTAGATTATTGTCAAATTATGTATAGTTCCAACACTCCATGAATAATATAAATAGTATACAAATGTATAAAACCCATGATAGTATATTTATCTAAATATGTATAACCCAAAAGAAAGGTTTCCCAAAACAAGAGACAATCAAAGAACTTTCAATACACTTGCAAGAATCACACACACTTAAAATACAATCTTTCCAACATGGCATCATAATAAACAATATTTTCAACATAATGACAAGGGAGTAGAAATTAGCATGCCTTTTTAAAGCTCCAACTGAATAATCTTCCCTCCTAGCTTAATGGCTCAACATCGCTTGCAACCTCCACTACGAATACCCAAATACCTCTACTAGCTTCTCTCTAGATCTCTCAACAAAACCAATATAAAGCAACAAACCACTTTCTAACTCTCAACTCTCTAAACACAAAAATTGTAGCAGAATAACATAAGGAATATCATAAAGATAAGTGTAACAATTGGTAGAATGGGCACCTTTATTTATACTAATTTGTGAGCAATCGAAGGCTACAAACAAGTTAATATTTCTTCCACCTTTCTAATCTCATGCAACAAATCACCAAGTTAACTCACAAGTTTGCAACACATCACAGTCCTCACCATTTAAATGGTTGAGTAGACTTGATATATGGGACATCAGGCTTAAAACAAGTTTCCTAATTTGAATTCCTTCACAAAATGCTGCCAAGTTTATACTTAGCCAAGTCTCTATTCTATTTGTAGGCTCATGTGCATTTTGAAGACCTCTAATGTACTCCAAACACTTGCAAATATGGCACCACCTTCATAATTTGGTGCCCTCAAATATAGCACGAGTTTGAAAAATTCACAAGGCTTTTAAACAGTTTCAACTTCCTTCTCAAATGTTCACACAACAACAAACAAATTCCTACATGCTTGTTCATCGGTTTGACTTGGTCTCATTTATCTTTATGGACTGGCTTGCATTCCACTAAAGGTTGAGCCATATGTTATAATATGTGCTTTGCTTTACTTAAGTTCTTTACATATATTAACAATAATAACAATAGTGTTGTATGTATATTGCGCTTTGATGATTATTACCGATCGCTTCTATCATATATATATATATATATAAATATCCTCCTTTGATATATATATATACACATATCCATATATATATATATATATTAATATATGCATATTTGTGCACAAATTTAACAAATACATTATGATTTTACCTACCTATCATGGGTTGAAGGTTGCTCAATCTAAAGGTTTCAAGAAGGTCTAGTTAGAGGGGGATTCTCGAAATGTTATTAATTAACTGAAGAGAACCACACCCCCGTCATGGACCGTTGAATCTCTCATCTTAGATTTGGCAAAAATTTTGAATTCTTTTGATGAATGTTATATCTCTCATATATTTAGAGAGGGAAATGGTTTAGCTGATGTTTTTGCTAACATTGGGGTTAGCAAACATAGGATATGGGAAGGGGATGATCCCCTTTCCATTGATGCCCTTGTTTGTCTTAATAATGATATTCAAAAATGCTGAGGAGGTTTGTCTCATCATAACCTTTCTCCACATGAGCTTGTTCACGTGGCAGGTTACTTCGTGGTGTGACTCTAAGTTGGATTTGGCCTTGTTTTTTGGTGATTTGAAAATCTTCCGTAAGGGGCGGCCCTCAAGAACAATAATTACCTCCTACCACCTTTCCATTTCCACATGGATTGTGGGTTGTTCTATAGCCTTGTTCTCGAGGTTTCTTCTCATTTTCTGCAAGTTTCTCAAGCTTCTAAAGTTTGTGGTGTTTGTGATCATGGGAAGAGAATGGAATAGAGCTAAGCCTTTCTCTTGTGATACTTTGAAGTCCAATGCCAAAATTTGGGAATGGTTGTAGCTGGGAGGGATTATGCTGTATATTAAGAGACTTCACGAGCATGATTCGAAGGTGACGAAGACTTTTGTTAAGGGTTGGAATAACAAGGTTTTAAAGATGGGTGGGACTAAATTTGACATTTTCGAGGACCTTATTGCTAGTATCACAGGCCTTTCTACTGAAGGCAGGAAGGTTTATAGAGACAAGGAGTCGAATGCTGTGCTAGGGATTTTCTTTAAGGAAGATGAAAGACAAAAATTGGAGAGGGAAAAATGCGGAGGCTACTATCATAGCTCAATTAAGGCTATTTGGGGAGATGTTTCCAAAGAAATAATGAGGTACATAACGCTTGATGGTTGGTTCTTTGTTCTCTCTGGTTATCATTTTTTTCTTAACCATTTTAGACACAAAAAGAAAGTCTCTTTTCCTTTCTATTTGTTGGCTTCTTTGGAATGTGGAATTAAGGACCATAGGTGAGATTCACTAAACCTTGTTCTTCATGTTGGCCTTATCCTCCTCATTTTGGATTATGCTAAGTCTTATGTTATTTCTAGTCACTCTAAGAAGGTTCCCAAGGGTACGCTGAAGAAGTTGGATTTGGAGTATGAGACCGGGTCTGATGCTAATAAAGATTATGAACTTGACTTGGAAGCCTCAATGGAAGTGTACTTGGGGCCTCCCACTCCTTTAAAGAGCGATAAGAAAGGAAACAAAACCCTTGTCTCTACGGAGTATGGAATTGGCAATGAAGGGGTAGCAAGTGATGAGGCCACTTGTGGTGAAATTGGAAAGGGTGAGTCATCAACCTTGAGGAAAGGAAAGAAATATGAAATTGGGGAGAAGATTGGGAAGCATCCTGTGTCTAGGTCTAAGAGAAAGAAGGGTTTGAAGGGAGGAAGTATCCAGAAGATGGCTAAGTGGAATGACAGTCTAGTCCATGAGGAGTCTATTGGGCTGAGTCGCCTCTTACTGGTGCTAGTGGGTAGGATAATACGAGTTTGCATGATCAGAGTTTGAAGGCGAAGAACAAAATTGTTGCTGAAGAAATTGAATTCTCTCTCCATAAGATAAAGAAGCTGGTTGCTGGTCAAAAATGGAAAGAGGTTATGGAAAGAGAGAATTTGAGCGAGGACTCATAGGAGGATGGGGTGGATACTGTGGATGTTTTCAACTTCAATTGGGAGGATTTTCCTAATGTGCTAGGCTTGGATAAAGAGGGCTCCATCTCTCTATTTAGGCTGTTTAAATGGGCTTTCCATGAATTAAATTTGACTAATGTGAAGGTTCGTGGGGTAGTTATCAAAGCAGGGGAATCTTGTAACCCTTCAGACTCCTCTTTGCAAGCTCAAGTTAATCGACTATTTGATGCTTTAAAAATTGTTACTCATGAAATGTTAAAACTAAAGCAAATTTTTGAAAAGAGAATTGTGGCTCTTGAAGAGAAAATGGAACAGGTTAATCTAAAACTAGACAAGGTTGTGGATGTCAACAAATCTGTTATGAGGAATGAAGCTAAGGGTTTGACCATCTTCAACGAGAAGGTGAGGCAGTGGATGGAGGATTCTTCAGGTGGTATGGACGATGCTGGGATTGATGCTGATCTGTCAAGTGTTTTGATTAAAGACGCAAGTGAAAAGGGTCCCTGCACTTAGACTCGAATAAAACTAAGCTTAAAGATGGGATACCTGCCAAAGAGATCACTGAGGTGATGGAAGTGCATTAGAAGATAATCGACAATGACATGGAGGCTGCAAATATTTTAAAGAATATGTAACTGTTGTTTGTGCTCCTCTTTTTTGGCAGTTGTTTTGCTTATGGTTTGCTGCTTGTTGGCTATTTGTTGTTCTTTATGTTTATATTTTGCAACAACTCTCTTTTTTGTAAAGGGTTTCAGGGCCCCTTCAAAACCTATTTTACCTCTAATAAAAAACAAATACATTATGATTGATTATCAAACATATACAATATAAAGTATAATGTTACATATATATATTATAATATATATGTCACAATATTACTTCGACATATATATTAATATATATACTATATATATACATATACATAATATTATTTCAATATTTATATAAAACACTAATACACATAACATTCGATGAACATATATGCACGGAATGTATACATACATACATACATACATACATACATACATCCATACATACATATATATATATATGCCACTTTAGTCCACTTGGTATTCCAATGCATATGGGTAATCCATCCATGAGCATGTGTAGGTACGTCTACCTACGTACTCATGTACGTAATCACTCACATGTATGAGTTTACCATAGACACACACATATATACATATATATACATTAAATGCATTTATCTCATTGATATACATTAAACACACAAGAAAGATCTTCAACACCAGTTCAATACTTCATCTCATCACTCATTCCAAATGATCATAAAACAAGACTGCGAACCAACATAAACATTCATAATCAAAATAGAAAATCACTTACCCATTACCCAAACTGACTTGAATTATCTAAGACCAACTAGGGTGTGAGTGTGTGAATGCTCAGTAAGGTCAATTTAAAGGTTACCAAACCAAGTTCTTCTCCTGAGTGATACTTACCCTTTCTTTCAGAGGCTTCAACCTATTCTTGCATTCAACTTAGTTCACCATAACAATAGTTAGTTGAATCAATGCATTCATATACATCACATACATGTCATATTCATATTATATATTTCATACACCAAATAATAAAGTATTTAATTGAATGAAACATCAACATATTTCTCATAAAACACATTCACATTTATTGAAGCAATTTACCAAACTAGGTGATAGTAAATAGATAATAACACAGGGTTTAACACATGGGTAATCTGGTTGATCTAGTACATGTGATGTGCTCAAAATACCACACCTGAGGAAGAGTACAAAGTATAATGTTGTGAGCCTCCTAATAGAAGAAGCGACCAATATCATAATACAAGTGTGTTAACATGCTCTATCCCCAAGCATACACTGTATGATGCTCCTCCATCACCCATATCCTATCAACTAGGACCCCATCAAGGTGTGTGCCTCATCCATCGGGCACCAAAGCTAGAGTGACAGTAACAATTAGGATTTGTCAAATCAATGGTATAGAAGAATGTAGAAGCCACTTAAGTGCGAAACAACCCCTAGAGTCAGAATCTATGTAGCGATCGATGCAGTAGTGTATATCACTCCTGATCTCTCGAGGGGTCTGTAAGTCATCGTGGTGCACAATCTCACCTCTCACGAGTAATCTAAAGATGCAATATACATCCTCGAGGTTAATTGTCATCTCCCCTGTTGGGAGAAGAAATGTGGAAGTCTCTACATTCCATTGCTCAATAGGTGCCATAGGCATAGCATCGTAATATCTCATAGGTGACATAAGGTATATCCAGTATAATCTGGTGGTATGCAAAATTTGCTCCTCCTCTTGCTAGAGTCGTGTGACCTACTCCTGAAGTAATGAGAACAATCGTCATCCTAAAGGCTGTCGGGTATGTGGTGGGACTTGTAAGAAATGAAAGGAATCATTAGTTATACAACAAAATCAATAATGAAGCAACTAAAAGCATAACAAGTTTGAATCAGAACAAAAGTGCCATCCTAGAATAGTGGTGCCATTTTGGGATAGGGGCACCATTTTGGGGCATTATCACTGAAAGTGGACACTTTCGACCAAAGTGGGCACTTTCGGCCAAAGTGGACACTTTCAGCCAAAGTGGACACTTTCGGCCAAAGTGGACATAAACACCATAACTTTTGAAAAAAACATGAAAATAACAAAAAAACAAAAATAAATCATAGGGAAAAGGAATAAACAACTCACTATTGGTGCTATTGTGCCTCGTGCAAAATCTTCTTGTAGGATATTGAGCCTCGAGAGCTGGTATGATCATTGACTCAACATCTTTGCTCCTTGGTGCAATGGTATCTCTCTCTAAACCTTCAAAGAAAAAAGTGAAAATGATGGTCAAAAAGGTGATTTTTCTCTAACAAATAGCTAAAGTTAGTAATAGTATATCTCATTCAATTCACCATAGTGGGGTTTATTGAACTCCGATTTTGATGTCGTATGTTGTGTTGGATTTGTAGTTCTGTCCTCGACCATATACCATGTTTTCCGATAGTTGGTGTTATGACGTCACGACCCTATCACAAACATTTCTTAGCAATTTGATGTGGTTAGATTGTTACCTTGATTCCACCACCATAAAGCAAGTAGAATTAGGGGGCATACATCAACCCTCGAATTTGGTTACCCTTAGAATTTGACATGTTTGTTTGCAAGTACAAGATGATTTTGAATATCTAACAAATTGGGTTTGCAAGATGCAGTTCCTAACATTGTGGTTTTGTAGATGACTACACCGGGGGCTTCATTCTCTTGTTGATGAATTATTCATAATATCCTTATATCCTTTTTATACAACACAATTTACTTTTAGTACTTTAGCTTGCATATGCATGTAGTATCATATGGCTGCTAAAGTGAGGGATAAATGTAGCATAAAAAAATGTACTCCCTTTTAGGTGATAGTACAATTTTACGCTTAGTTTGGACCTACTTTAGTGACCCTTGCATTTATGCATTTTCAACACCTTTTGATTAGGCCCTAATGTCCTAAATTATGCATTTTGAGGCTTATTTTATCATTTTCCAATAAATTGCAAGCATTAAACAAATGCATTCATTTGATACTTTGTCCTCGACACCTTACATTTTGAAAAATAAGGCTAGGACTGGGATGCCCTTGGGCGGCTCTATCCCCCTATTTTTCCAAGCTTAAAATTCAAATATGTCAGTGCCGGTATTTTGACCTTTGAAATTCAAGTTACAAATGTCAGCTATTGAGATCTAATTTTTGGGAAATTAGAGTAAATGCCTATAAATACCTAGTATTTTCACCATTTGAAGCTAGAAAGCAAGAATCAAGATTTTGGAGAAAAAGAAGAAGCAAGAGATTATCACATTTTGCCACACACATTTGAATTTGTAGGTTTTAAATCTTATTTGCATATTTGATCAAGTATTATTCCATGATTGAAGGTTGATGACAATAGAAGAGCATGATGGATTCTAGCCTTGGAAGGTGCATTTTACCACTTTCTACAACCTAATGAATTATTTCCTAAGTGTTCTCATCTTCAAGGTTCATCCTACTTGCAGCCTAAAGCAAGGTATCATTATGTTTCAAATTTCCTAAGGGTGTTTGACTTCCTCTTAGGTAGCTCATAACAACCTTAGACACACTTAAGGTTAGGGCACACACACTGTTATCAATTAGTTCCTTGACTATTGTGGGGGTAAAAATACCAAAACAATGGGTTTGATTGAGGCAAATTCCTATATAGCCACCCCCACCATCTCTTTTGTAGATTTATTGTAGGTTTAGATATGAAGATAGAAGTTTGTAGGGAAGGCATCAGAGAGAAGATAAGGAGCTATAGGTTCAAGTTTTTAGATCCAAAAAAGGTCTACAAGGACATTGGAACCCTTGGAAAACTTTGTCCTCCTATCCAGACTATCTTCAAATTTACAGGATAGGTGCACAAAGCTCTACCTTCCTCAAATCTTCTTGCAAAATTTTGTTATCATTTCTAAGTTGTCAGAATCTTGCATTTTATATTAGGGTTTGTAGTCTAATTAGGTTAATCAAGGAAAACCAATTTCAATCTTTCTAAGGCTCAAAAGGATTAGATCCAGGTTTGATTGGGTCACCTTCATGGTTGAAAGTCAATCTAACACCTTGTTGATTTGCATCCTAATGTTCTCTTGAAAAAGGAAATTGATCCTAGGTTCTATTGCATTTAGACTTAGGGTTTCCCTTTTTCATAGAAACACTTCAATATCCGATCCTTTTGGAATATCAGTTCTTGGTTCCAATGATATTAACACCTTAGCGTCCATATGCATTATGGTGGTGTTGGTTTGCTCCACCCTCATGAACTTTCCGGTTTGAGTGAGCATGTGAGGTAAGAAATTCCATAGTTGAGGGGGAACATTCTTAATTGTGATCCATCTCAGATGTGAGAGGGTTGAGACTTTCTCGTTAATTAGATCTAAAGACCATGTAATGGCCTAAAATACACAGTTGCCTATGGTTCAATATTGTTTATCCAAGATTTTCTTTCATGTTCCATGATCTTTGAAGATGATTAAAAGAAGACCTTTTTGAATCATACGATAGAATGAGAAGAAAAATCCCTTTTTTTTCCAAATGTTTTAAAACCATTTATTTTCTCTTTATCTACTATAGCAAAAAAAAATGTGATGTTTTTTAGCCTATTTTCTTCCTTATTAATTGCATATAACATTTTCGAGTTAGGAGATAATACTAGTTTTCTAGGGCCAAGAGGGGAGAACTTATCATCTTGTTCCTTTAGTTTTTGTTCATCGTTGTGGTCTCTATCTTGGTTTGACACAAATTTTGTGCCTTCTATAACATTTATAGAGTGTCCAAGGGGAATATCACGAAATGATTTCTCTAGATTGTTATCATTTACAACTTTCTCCACCCTTTTAGGTCCATTAAGGGGCTCGCCCTCAAGCTCTGCCTTGACCATTAAACTAGGGGTACAAAACCCTAACCCAAAAATAAATACAAACATTTGATGGATGTCTGCAACCACACAAATTAAACAACCAAATACAAAATAATTGCAGATACAAAATACATTAAATGCACCTTACTCATAATACCAACCCCTAACTAAGGATCAAGATCAAAGTAAAAGGAGAGTACCGATGGGTTAGGAAAAACCTGTGAGCCCCCTTTTGGGGGCTTCCTGTCTAAGCATGCCTCAAATTTCTTGTTGCGCTTCTATATATGCAACACCTCCAAAAATTATCTTCCATTATATTTATTATTATATATTGTATTCTATATTAAACAATATTAAATATAAATGAAAAGTAACATATAATTAATAAATATAATATTTTTTTTTACATATAGAACTATTAAATTAACTTATAAGAAATACATCTTCTATATTCCTCTCTCTATCTCTCTATCTCTCTTTTTTTCTTTATTTTTTCTCTTTTTCTCATTTCTCCCCCCTCTCTCACTATTTCTATCACTCTATCTTTTTTATTTTTTGTCCCTCTATCTATCTTTGGCTTTCTCTTCCTCTCTCTATCAATGTTTCTCTCTCTATCTATGTTGCTCTCTCATCTCCTTTTCTCTCACTGTATCAACTTTCTTTTTTCTCCACTCAATATTTTTTAATAATTTCATTTTTTTGGTTGGTAAATCTTGACTAAGGTTATGTATGGCCTTTAGCCAATGGTAGGGTAAGTTGGAAGGATACAAAAACCTAACACTCTTGATGTTTCACTTCTACAAAGAAGGGAGCATGGGCATCAACAATGTGTCCAAAGGTACATATAGTCTCTTGTCCTCCTTTCCTTCCCAACATCCATTCATTGAATTCTTATAAAGATTTTCCTTGAGCTTGTAATTGCCCTCATTCATCTAATAGTTCATATAAGTTCTTTAGTTCTATTCGTTTCTCTTTGAACTAATAGATGTTATCAACAACATGAACATGGAAGTCATCCACAAGATTAAGAAGTGTCTTTTGTTGTCCAAGATTGAGAGTTTGGTGGTCTCAAGGGTTGTAATTTATTTATATCCTTGCACTATGTACAACATGATAGGAACTAAAATATCAACATGTAAGATGAACCAATTTATTTCATAATCTGGAATTACTATTTTCAAGTATAAATAAACACATTTTCCACATCTTATATTTTTTTATAATTTCAAGACTAATATATTTACTATAAATATTTAAGAATATTAAATTATTAAAACTTAAAACCTCCACTAACAAATTTTCTAATAATTATTGAGTATTATATTATTAATATTATCCAATAAATATAATAAACTACTATTAATATGGGAGATTATTAAATACATTATATTTTTGAAATAATTTATAATAATTATAATTATCATATTAAAAGTATAATTCATTATATGATTTTTTTTAAATTATTTAATTCATTGTTGTAAAGTTTTTTGAAATATGTTGGACCACAAAAATGGTGAGCCCCACTATTATATTAGGGCTCTCTCCATTCATTTATTATGCCTATCCATTTTTCAATGAGCACCCATTTAAATTTTGTCTCAAGATGAGTATCTATGACCACTATGATAGGTTTGCAGATGTGCTTTGAGACTATGTTTGAGGCTTGCAACACTTACCTAAAACTTTATCTATTATGCATGGATCTTTTTCTAAGGTCTTCTAAAGTGGGCATAAAAATAACTCACCCATCATGAATCTCATTGGTTTATGGTATATGGAAAAACACTTAGCCACAATCATGGCACATGCCTAATAACCTACAGGTGATATTCCTCCACATGTACAAATAGTTGTACATGTATAAACCAAACCAAAGGTATATCTTGTATTGTCATTATCACTTCTAATATGTCAATTTCAAAAGTTAGCCCGCTCTCTTTTAGAACAATTGAAATTATTTTCCTAATTTAAATAGATAATCTAAACCTTTGTAATATTTTCATGACTGATTTAATAATTTGAATCATCAATTATCAATAGTATTTTTTTTCTTAATTTAAATATGTAATACAAAAATACTATAAAATTTGTATAAAACAATGTCATAAATTAACACAACTTTCATCTTATATATATATATATATATATATATATATATATATACAAAAATAAATTGAATAAGTATGTGCACCCTTTAAATTTATCCATAATCAACTATTAAAATAATTATATTTCATTAATGATGTTTAAATTTATATAATAATTAAATTTATTTTTAAAATTATTTGTGAATCTTATGATCATAAGTTTTTACTCAATCACTTTAAATATTAATGAGAGGTTACTTTGGAATATATAAATTTCTTAATATATTATCTAACATGTATATGTGGAGTGGAATACATGTAAACCCTTGGAATTAAAAAAGCTAAAGCTATTCCATTTTATTTTTTGTCAATTATGTCAAATGAAGACCTAGTCAGTCTATTTAATCTCCTAAGTTACAACATCCTTAGAATGAACAAAAAGTTAAATAAATAGTTATATTTAAAAGTACTCCAACTCTCTCTCTCAACCTCCCTTCCTACATTTCTCTCTCTCTCTCACTTTGTCTCTCTATCTTTGTACCTCTCTATATCACTATCTCTCCCCCTCTATCTCTTTGTCCCTCATAAGGATCTTTGTCTATCATTTTTCTAGCTCTCAAAACCAACCCAAATAGACACATATTCTTGTATACATCCATCTCCATAATATAAATATATTATATTTTCCCTTATGACTCACAAGTATGTCACTTGTCACCACTTTCATTAAATTGTAACTACAATGCACTTTGGTTTGTAATGGGTAAGCCAATGATGATTGCATTCATTGAGTCCATATTTTTTTAACATATTATGGGGTAATGCATGAGGTAAATTGTGAGGTCGCTAAATTGTGCAAACCTATGTCTCCATTTATAGGTTGCAATTTAAGATGGTTTTTTATAAACACAAAATGCCACATGTGTATGTAGTACTTAAGTATTGATATTTTAGAAATTTGAACTAGCAATCTCCATCTTGAAATGTTCATTACACCTAAAAATTGGATTAAAAGATATATATAAATAAGAAGGTACATGTGGTCATAGAACTAAGATGGCCACATATAAGACTATGTAAGAGATTTTTTTTATATTAAACAATGAAATTTTCTATTTTCTACTTAAAAAATTATGTCAAATTATTTGGTGATTTTCACACAAAATTCACATGTTGTTTGAATATACAAAATTCCATAAAAGAAACAAAAAATCTTCTAGTATGAAAGAAAAGCAACCATTTACAAGTATAAATTAATTAAAGAAAAAATTGACAACATATTTTCTTTCACAGGAATGTGGATGGATTGGAGATGTGCAAATCGCTATTTGAGCTCTATTAAGTGCATTTGAGTGAAGGGTAGAAATAAAAATAAAAAATGATTTATGTTAATAGTATCTTATATATAATGATAAATAAAATATTTCACATACAATCACTAATCTTAGAGGCCATACAAGTGAGATAAACATGTATACCATAAAAAAGGAGTTAAAATAGTAGTATCCTTCAAAAACAATTATATCAATTACATACATTTATGTTAAATAATATCTTGTCTATATTAGTAGTAAGAAGAATCAATTCATTTATAGAGATTGTGAAACTCATTACAATAGAAAAAATAACTTGAAGAACAATCTATTTTAATCAAAATTTTAATAGATGGTTGAAATTATGCATTAATTGATATCTTCATGTGTGTTCCATAATTTAGTTTGACAATTGATAGCAATACAAATTCTCTCTCTCCCTCTCCCTCTCCCTCTCTCTCCCTCTCTCTCTCCATTCTTTTCTCTTCCTTTATTACAATATTATGCGGGAGAAAACATCTAAACCAAAATTCATCCTTTGGCTAAGCTACCATCACTAGGGGAATCCGATCCATCAAGGTCACTTAAGGTCAAACCTAACCCAATCACACCTATATTGGATTTGAACTTTGGTGAATGGTGTAAATAGGGAACATAACATTTTCATCAATTGAGCTACAATCCTTCCTTTTTTTTTCTACTAGCTTCCATTTTTAACATTAGTCCCTCTTTTTGTGTCTTCCCTCATCTCTAATTTTCTATTCTCTTTTTTTCTATTAGCTTTCATTTTCTACATGGGACCCTCTTTTTTTACGCCTCGCTTCATCTCCTTCTTTATAAAGACTAATGTTTGTAATCTATATTTTTTTGCCCTCCTCATCTATTACTCTCTCCCTAACCCCCTCCCTAAAAGATTAGTTAAATTTTTAGATCTATTATATGTTAATTTAAATAGAATCTATGTAAATATTATTTTATATAAAACTTAAATTATATACCACCAACCAACAAAATCAATCCATTTATATACTTATTATTTCAAAAAAAAAAAAAAACAATTATTACAACAAATAACAATCTAATGGGCAATATTTCCCTATGTTTCACATGATTATTTTAACCTTGAAAAGCAAGGTTACGCACTTTTTTTGGTCATATTAGCAGGCAAAACATCTCTTATATACCTAGGCGTGTAACTTTCAATCTCCGTGAGGCATACATCTTAGATTGTTTTTTCATCCACGCGTCGACTTCTCACTGCACTACAGGAGAGGCCCACGTTTTATGTGCGTCAGATCTGTGTGCAAGACGCCAGAGATACACACTCATTAATCACGCTTTTCAATCTTTCGACGTTTTCGCCACTAACGTACAGTCTTTTGACGTAAACATTTCACGTCAGTGAATATTTTAAAACATGCTATTCAATTATAGCAGATATCTAAAAATCATGCATTCAATTTTTTTATTTTTTATTTTAAATATGTATTTGTTTCCCATCGGAGTGGTTGAAAACTTTCATAATTTAAAATTTAAAATTTCATGTTTTTGTTGCAGCAGTTGTAAATTTTCAGAGAGCAGAAGTTGCTGTAGTGAGATCACTTGGGTGGCTTCATGGGGTCATCAAAATATGTGATTACAGTAACATTTGTTGAATGAGATTGGTCTGAGTTTTCAGTTTTTGCTATAAATAGGCCTTTGGTCTTTGAAGTTTTATCATACTTTCAACCATATTTGGCTATCAGTTCAGTTTCCTTACTTTAAAGTCTAGAGAAATGGCAACTTATTTTAAGAGAATAGGAGTCTTTGGAGCTTTGCTACTGCTTTCAATGGGTAAGATTGTTGTTGGGCATCTCATTTCTTTTTTTCTTCAGTTTTTGTTACCTTTGTATTATAAAGTAGATATTTTTATTTAGTTATCTTTGGCTCTGTGAACTTTAAAAGTCTTCTATTTCTATTTTATTCTAGATATTATCTGTTGATTAGGTGATAAATATTTGCACCTGTACTTTGTTTATAGTAATAAGTTGGCACTTGCACTCTGCCTATCTGATAACCTGGTCAAAATCTGATTATGAATTGGTTACTTTTTAGTTTTGAGAGCATCTGGATTCAACTGTGTATGTTTATTTAGATCGACGTTTCATCAGAAAGAGGAGTGACTCCTCTTCGAAATGTCACTCATTTCTGATGATGAATCACTGAGTGTAGTTCGAAACGTCGATCTAAATAAACATACACAATTGAATCCAAAATCTCTCGAAACTATTTTCATGGACTGTGGAAAAATTATGCTTAATATGATTACTTTTTATTTCTATTTTTTTAAGAGAGTAAAAATGTTCAATTTGTTGATTGTGTGAGGAATATTTTTTTTAATCCTCCCCATTACACTCAGAAATACATTTGAACACATCATAAACATTTAAATTAAGAGAGTCTAAGTGTAATTAATAGTTATGTATATTTCTTATCTCCTCTGGTCTTCTCCCTGTACTAGAGAATGGCTCCCCATTTTTTAGATTGCATACTTCTGAGATATTTTGCCAGAATTCTTTAATTCCAGAAGCACGGTCAGAAACCAGAAAACAGTGCAAGCCTAAAACATTTGTCTCCCTAATTGTAAGGTAGTTAAACTCAAAGGAGCTGATTTCCATGTAAGCTCATTTGGTTTTTGTGTACTCTTTTCTTTACAATTAGGTGCTGGTAAAGGAACTGTTTTAGTTAGAAGTAACTCCCTACTTGTGAGGAAATGTAGGTCATTTGAGCTCCCCTGCTGCTGTATTTGGTAAGATTTTGTAAAGAATTTTAATTATGGTATTCCTAAAAGGTTGTGCATTTGGTATGTACTGCTTTTTATTATTGATAAATTGGTAGAGCCAAATCAGGCTACTATGATCTGGGCAATGCATGATCAAGCTTAGTGTAGCAGAGCATGGCTGAAAGCATGAATGCATTATCAGGCTTAGGATACCATTCGTTTTACAAAACATAGAATGATTAGAATGAATTTAATATTATTAAAACAAATTGATTTTGAGCTGGCCTAACCTCCACTTATTAAGCTGTTTCTGTTAGGCTTCAGTCCAAGCTAGATTTTAGAAAATTTGCCAGTAAATATGCACCAGAGGGAGGCTATTTTGTTGATGACAACTTTGAAATGAGATAGGGATTGAAAGAAAGAAAGTATTTAATAATATTTATGAGATTAAGTAGTTTATGGAATCTTAAGATATTGCATATAAACACTATCTATCGATCCTTGATTGGTAGAAAATGATGTTGGATTTTCAGTTATGAATCTTGATCAAGTAGTCTGTTGTTTTTATTAGTCTCTACTCTTCAAATAAAACAATAAAAGAGTTGATATTTAATATATCGATATAGTTGATTTTAATATCCTTATAAACCAAACATTCCATCACCTGATGCCAATCTGTTTCTGTTAACCCTTCAAGGTGCAAAAACAAAAAGGATCATCACTACCATAAAAATCTTCAAATTTAATGATACTATAGATAAAAACATGCCTAAATTTTTGAATTTAAAATAGTTTCTAATCATAAATTTTGTTGAATTCCGAAAATTTGATGATACTGATAGATAGAAACATGCCTAAATTTTGAATTTAAAATAGTTTCAAATTATAAATTTTGTTGAATTCCAAATTATTAATTATGTTCATATCAGACAGCAGCAGGATGATAGCACATCAACTTAAAAACTTCAATTTATTCCACAGAACTGTAACATCCCATTCATTATCTTTTGAAATTATTATTAAACAAACTGTAATACTGATTAAATTCGTGTCCATTTTTAACCAGAAAAGGTGAGGGGCCGGGTATTTACCCTGACAAACAACTGCCCCTACACCGTGTGGCCGGGCATCCTAACAGGAGCAGGAGGCCCTCCCCTAGAAGGAGGAGGCTTCACCCTAGAAACCGGTGAAACCCGGTCACTCGACGCACCTGACAACTGGTCCGGTCGGTTGTGGCCTCGAACAGGCTGCACATTCGACGCCCCGGAAGGCCCTGCTGCCTGCTCAACGGGTGACTGTGGCGGCCTCCTCCAATGCAGCCAAGTGGGCGGAGTTCCACCAGTGACCCTCGCAGAATTCACTCTGGCAACCGACATGGACTTCTATGACGTCAGCCTCGTTGACGGTTACAATGTTCCACTGAGTATTGAGACACTTGGCGGCAGGGGTGACTGCAGAGCAGCAGGGTGTTGGAGCGATTTGACAGAGACGTGTCCGCCGGAGTTGGCTGTCAATGAGAATGGACGAGTTGTAGCCTGTAAGAGTGCTTGTGTTGCGTTTGGAACCCCTGAGTATTGTTGTACAGGGGAGTTTGGGAGCCCTCAGACTTGTGGACCTTCTACTTATTCACAGACATTTAAGACTGCTTGTCCTGCTGCTTATAGCTATGCTTATGATGATGCTACTAGTACTTTTACTTGCACTGCAGCAGACTATGAAATCACTTTCTGCTCCCAAGCTTTGAAATAGGCCAAATTATTTAGATTTACGTTGGTCAGTTCTCAAGAATGCCTCTCAGATATAAGTTTTATAGTTAAAAGTGTTCTTGACTAAGATAAGTGCTTTTGACTGGAGTCATGAATGGGATATGGGTATTTTATAAGAGTTAAAAAAGATACAAAATTTTCATAGTTCTAGTGAATGAAAGGGCTTGAATGAGATATGGGTTTTGAAAGGATTCCAGGTTTTGAAAGTGTTATAAGAGTTGAAAAGATTAATATTTTCACAGTTCAAATGAATGAAAGATAATTGTTTTTTATTTTTAAAATTTTGATGATATATTATTGAAAGTGATTCAAAATGTTATATAAAAATGCTGAGAGTCTACCATTTTTAATTTTAGAAATGAATAATATTTTGATCTTTTATTTATTTATTTTAAACAATTATTAAATTATAATTCCTTTAAAGTTATTAAAATTTTAATATAAAATCTAAAAGAAATTGAAAAAAAGAAAAGAATGCAAAATATACAATTAATTGTAATTTAAAATTATTAAAATTTAAAGATAAAATCTAAAAACAATTGAAAAAAAGAGAGAAGAATACAAAATATACAATTAAGCTTTTTTTTTTTGCTAAAGATCTATTGCATAATTTTAACCTCCTCTCTTCATCTCCCAAATTTTAAAATCTAAACAATATTTATTCTACCATCTTAGAAGAAATTTCTAAGTTATACATTGTGTTAATTAAAAAGTTACAACGAACTACTTACATCTTAAAAAATTAGGCCTTAGAAATTTGTATAGAAACATATTGTTAGAATATTCTTTCCTCATCTCTACTATGCTTTCTATAGAAAGTTAACCTAGTGCAATCCCATATTTCCTCTTGGGTTTACCTTGCCCCCCCACTATAGATGACCAAAAGCACGAGTTGGTTGCTTCCTCCCACCAATGTTCAAGTGTGTGAATTAGGATTTCTATTAACTACAATATCTCCCCACGCATGTTGCACTTATCCATTCATGAGTTGTAGTGTTAATTACTAATAACACCCCATTGTCTTTTTATGATTTGTAGCAGTTGTTTATCTTCTATTGAAGAATGAACTCAAGGTTGGGAAATAACTATTGAAAACTCTCCCTTTCTATAGTAGTTGTTTGTTTGTTGCAATTGATATACATGTTGGTTTGTCACTCAACATTCTATATCTCTTTAATACATCATTAGCCTACTTGTTTTTGAGATATAAAAATGCCAACATCAATTTGATTGATCTTTATTGGTTGAGATTTTTTTATCAATCCTAAATCCATCATTTCAGGTTATTTATTTACTATTAATATGAACTTTTCATATAAAAATTTCTATTTCTTGTAAAAATTAACTCATCCCCATACAAAAAAACTATTAAAATTTCACCTTCTTTGTTCACCTTGATGTAGAGTGTGGATTCAATACTTCTCTTGCTAACACCATCAACTTAAAATATGAATCTATGCATCTATACCAAGCCCTTAGAGCTTGCTTGAGACCATACAAAGCCATTTTAGCTTATAAAATTTATTCTCTTGACTCGAGATCTCAAAAATAGGTGGCTACTCAACATAAACATCTTCTTCCAAAAAAACCATTAAAGTTTTGGTTTTTTACATCCATTTGATACAATTTCCAATCGTGTTGGGATACTACTGTCAAAATTTCTCTATGTCCAACCTTGCCAGATGTGAAAAGGTTTCATTATAATCAATTTTGGGTTATTGTGAATACTCTTTGGCGAGTAATATATCTTTACACTCTTAATTTCACCATTTGCATTTAGTTTTATAAACTCATTTGATTTCGATTACATTTTTTCCAATTGGAAGATTCATTGATTGTCATATTTTAATTTTTCTCAACCAATGCAATCTCTTCATCCATAACATCACTATTTTTTTCTTCTATACAAATTATTCAAAATAAATTGGACTAGCTTAAAAAACAAATTAAAACAAACAAAATCATCATTTTCTTCTTCATTTTGTGTTGTTTCATATATATTTCCCTCAAGCATCTTGTCTTCCTTGGCATTGGATTTGACCATCCTCTTAAATATTTGGAGATACTATTCTTGGGGAAAAAAAGGTGTTGGTTGTGTTGGATTTCCAACTAAGTTTAGAAGGTGAATTTATCGTACTTCCATTAGGGGAGAGGACCCGATAGTTGAGCACACTAACTTTGCGCTTCTCAAAATCCTATGTGGAAATTTCAAAAAAATCCCATTTTTTTATAGCAGCTTGTTTGGCAATGCCCCTGGTTATAACTAAGGTTTCATGGCCACATCAACATGTTTTTGTCGACGTGTCCAAAAAGGTCCAAAAAAAGTGAGATTGATACTTATGCACTAAATCATGTTTTATTGGTGTGCTGATGTGGCATCACATGATTTGTTGCTTTTTAGATCTAAGGAATACATATTATTCAATTATTGGTAGTTATCATCAACACTAGGTTAACAACTTTAAAGTCACAACTATTGGTTCAATATTGTTAAAAATATTGGGCATTAAATCAACAAATGCTATAACAACTATTGGAACATGCTTAACTACTGAGTCCTTTCCCCTAGAAGACTCCATCTCAACACCTTTTATTTTCTATTGTTTGTTATCTTCTTCCCATTACCATGTTTCATCTTTAAAATATATATATATATATATATATATATATATATATATATATATATATATATATATATATATATATATATATATATTGATTATAACTTATTTGGTACTTGGATTTTATAGTTTGTAAGAATTCACTTGCTTACTATAACCCACAAATATGGATTTCTGTTGAAAATCAAGGTGAAACTTGTAGCAATATGAACTTATAAAAGTGGTTGCAAATCTGAAATTATATTCAAGTTTACCATAGAAACATTAAGTGATTGACAATTGCAACAATGGAGGAAAAAATCTGCAATACCACAAGTTTCCAAATACAAGTGACACAAGATATACGTGGAGAAACCCTTGCGGGAAAAAACTCCACACCTAAAGAGATCTAATGTTTGTATTAATCTTCAAAGAAGTACATCAATGCAACAATCCTCTTTGTAATCTTACAATACTTCATTGCTTTGATAACCTGCAAACAACTCTTTAAACCACCATCTCAAGGCTCCAATATATAGAAGTTTGTGGGAGAGAATACCAAAAATGGTATCCCAAAACAACAAGCAAAACCACCTGGGAAAACCCACGCCCCCTTAGTGGACAACCCATAAACATGGCATAAAATATTGAATAATCACATGGCCTTCACATGGGCGCCTAACCCACAATCAATCAGAATTGGTCAATACTGAGTGCTCCATAACTCTTTGACGGCTCCGACGGCTTCATGCAAGAGCATGCACCAACATGCAAACCTGGGTGCCCAACTATGCAAGAGCATGCAAAACATGTAAGGACATACACACCAAAGTGGTCCCCACTCACAAAGTTGGACACCCAAGAAGAATATCCTCCCAAAATGCTTTGTAATCGCCACCATAAAGGTCCACCTCTTTGAATGTAATTATAGTTTTTCATAGGAAAATAAATAATAAACATTTTGTCCTCACATCCCCTAGAACACTTTCCAAAGAACATGGAGACACATAAATCAACTTAGGATAGCAATTATAATGTCACCTATCCTAACATTCTCCCACTTGACATTATACATTGCAATTACATCCATGAGATACAAATAAAACTTAAAATCAAGTACAGTGATCAAGGCCCATGGCCTTCCTACACCAAGAGAACTTATTGTGGTCACTGGCTTCATGAGAGAATATACAACATTATCCAAAGTTTCAACCTTCTCAATCAAGACTTTACCATTCTGGTGTAGGGGCACTAAGCCCATTCTGAAAATTCTTGTGAATAGGGTCATTGAATAAGATAATTTTGGGTGTTTTTGAGTCTTGGTCTATTAAATAAGGTCATGTTAGACCATTTTATTCTGTGAAAATTTATGTTAGTTAGTTAGTTAGTTTTGGGGTCATTTTGGAGTTCATGTTGCATATTTGTTGAAATAATGTAAAAGTTGCAAAAATTGCCAAAAAGTTGTCATGGCAAAAATTGCAAAAGTGCAAATTAGGAAGGTGAAGAGTCGTTTTGGTTTGGGGAAGTTTAAAATTTAGTTGCGTTCATTTGGTTTTGATCATTTTGATATTAAAAATGCCTCTCCAATTTGAGGCAATATTGATTGTTCATTTTTTAGGAAAGAAACCAATAAAAGATACCATTTTCCTGTGAATTTTCTAGAATATTTACTGTTCTTCTGACTTGTACAACTCGTACAGTTAGAGTCTGCTCCAAAACTGTATTGAATTCATTGGAGGACTGTTATACCTTCATTTTGAATCCACTTTTGTGCATTTTCATTGTGTTTCAAGGTTTTTATTGCCAAATAACTGAAGGCGGGTCAAGAACCCTATTTTTAAGGGTTTTGAAGACTTAAAATGAGAAAATCACTCATTACACCTATTTTTTTCACTATGGCTCGGTGGAATGAGTCCCAAATGGTAGGAGTAGGTGTTTTGAATGGTTTTTGTGAGCAGGGGTGGTGAGTTGAGTGTTTGGTGAGATGCCTTAGTTGGCAAAATGGTGCATTTTGAGTAAAAATTGAAGGTTATGAGAAGGTAAGTGTAGTAACTCTTGGGGGAAGAAAGTTTTTAAGGTTGTTTAAACTTGTGTAGGTCAAGGAAAGCATGTTTGATTCTTTGAAAGAGTGAGAAAAGTTGTGGGAGTAAGACTTTCAATAAACCCCTCCTTAAATAAGCAAAATTGAGGGTTTCATGGTTAGATATCTTGGAGGGAATTTCTTGGGATAAAAGTTGTTAATTTTGGCCTTTTATGGTCTGGTTATTGACTTTCCAAAGGAAATTGGGGTGGGAAATTACTTTAAAGGGGTGTTCCTTTGTAAAAGTGACCTAATTGAAGGTTTAAGACAACACAATAGCAACAGATTGGAGGATATGTTCCAAAGGAGTCACAAGTGATCTTGAGATATGTTTTGTATTGGCTTAATGGGTGTTTGAAAAGTCCAACATTTGGTGGGTTTGAGGAGTTTTTTGAAAAATATGCTTAAATTCCATGGTTTGGAATGCTACTAGGAAGTGTGAGTGAATGGTAAGTTTGAATACCAGATTTAAGATTTTGAGTTTGAAGATTGTTTGAGACTGACCTAATTGTGGTTGGTGAAGCTTTTTCCCCCTGCTTTGCATCACATTCTCAACCATTTCTCACACAAAGTGATACTGAACATCAACATGCTTAGTACGAGCATGATACGCAGGATTTTTAGCTAACATATGGCACTCTGACTATCACATCCAATACTCATTGTCTTGCAATCAAAACCAATATCATCACCAAGTCTTTGTAACCAAAATGCCTCCTTATAGGCATGTGTAGCAGCTATATACTCTGCTTTGGTGGTGGAAAATGCAATTGTAGGCTGCCTCTTACTCATCCAACTCACTGCACCTCCAAACAAAGTAAAAACATAGCCAATAGTGGACCTTCAATTGTCCAAGTCACCTATCTGAATCTGCATCAACAAAACCCTATATGTCCAACAACTTATCCACATCATCAGTACCATGATAAACCAAACAATAGTCTGAAGTACCAAGAAAATATCAAAACACCCTCTTAACAAAAGTCCAATGCTCTCTACCAGGGTTAGACATAAAGCTGCTCAAAACTCCCACTGTTGGGGCTATAGATTTGGTCTAGTGCAAACCATTGCATACATTAAACTACCAATGACACTAGCATAAGGAACATTAGAGATCTCTTCAATATCACCATCAGAATTAGGAAACATGTCTAAACTCAACTTAGTACCAATAAGAAATGAAATATTTACTGGTTTATAATCATGCATATTAACCCTCTACAAAATGGTATCAACATACTTACTTTGACTTAACCAAAGCTTTCTGTGAACCTAATCCCTATTGATCTCCATCCCAATAATATATTTTGTATCCCCCAAATCCTTCATATCAAATGTGCCAGAAATTTGAGTCTTAAGCTCCCTAATCATCACCTTGTTGTTATCCATGAACAAGATGTCATCAACATACAAGACAATGATTAGTATTTGATCATCAATAACCTTAATATAAACATAATGATCCTCCTCACTTCCAACAAAACCCAAATTCAATGCAAACACATCAAACTTTTGATGCCAAATCCTGGGTGATTGTTTCAAAACCATATAAATATCTCTTTAACTTACAAACCAAGTGTTCTTTTCCTTTCACAACAAAATTGTTAGGATGTTGCATATAAATTTCTTCTTTAAGATCCCCACGTAAGAAACTAGTTTTAACATCCATTTGCACTATTTCAAAATCATTAGCAACAAAAATAGATAATAGGAATCTAATAGAAGTTAACTTAGCAACAGGAGAGAAATTTTCATTGAAATCAACTCCCTCTCTTTGGGAGTAGCCCTTGGCCACCAATCTGGCCTTGTACCACTCTAACTAACCATTTGCTCCAAATTTCTTTTTGAATACCCAATTGCAACCAATGGGCTTCTTTCCTTTGAGAAAACTCACAAGATCCCAGGTATCACAACTATCCAAGGCCATCATCTCCTTCTGCATGGCCTACACCCAAGATTCACTCTCTTCTGAAGAAAGAGCCTCCTTGTAGGATCTAGGTTCATCGTCAGTACTTAACAGAGCAAATACACAATGTAATTTGGATGGGTTATACCTATCAACTGGATTTCGTTGTCTTGTGGATCTTCTCAAGGTAGGAGTAAGGGGTTCTTGCTTCTCTTCTTCTACATGCTCAACCTGCACATCATCTGAACTCTCTAAACCCTCTTCTTCTCCTCCATCCTCTAATCCATCTAGTTGTTCTTCTACATGTGCATCTTCCTACGTTTCAATCTTTGTTTCGAAGTGCACTGTTTTTGTATTATCTTTCTCCTTTGGTTGTTCTTCACTCGAGTAAGCTCTAAACTCCTTGAAAATTACATCTCTAGAGAAAACCATTTTATGGGTTAGTGGATTCCAAAGCTTATAACCTTTTACATTTTCATTGTAACCAACAAATATGTATTTCTATGCTTTTGGATCCAACTTAAAATGCTTCTCTTGAGACACATGAACAAAAGCCTCACAACAAAAGACCCTTAAATGTGAAACAAAAGGCTTTCTACCTATCCACACTTCATAAGGAGTTTTATCAACAAGAGCTGAACAAGGAGATCTATTAACCAAATAACATGCAATACTTACAACTTCGTCCCAAAAGCATCTATCAAGCTTAGCACCACTCAACATGCTCCTAGCTCTTTCCATCAAGGTTCATTCATTCTTTCTACTACCCCATTTTGTTGAAGTGTATAAGGAGTAGTCTTTTGTCGAACAATACCTGCATGCTTACAAAACTCATCAAATTCTCTAGAACAATATTCACCCCCATTGTTAGATCTCAACACCCTTATTTTATAATCTGTTTGCTTCTCAACTAAGGCTTTAAATTCCTTAAACTTAGTGAAAACCTCAGATTTTGCATGCATAAAATAAATCCAGGTGTATCTTGACACATCATCAATGAAAGCAACATAATAATGAGATTTTCCAAGAGTCAACATCTATTGGTCCAAACACATCTGAATGAATAATCTCTTAGCTTTATTAGTCACATTAGGAAAAGATGATCTATTCTGTTTACCAAACACATAATGCTCACAAAAATCATTTTTACCAATAGAATAATAAAAAAAACTATCAACCAGATTTTTATTCAAAATGGTCTTAAGACCCTTTTCACTTATGTGACCCAATCTATGGTGCCACAACATACATGCATTTTTAGTGCCAATTACATTGGAAAAATTACAAAAAGTGGTAGCATTAAGCCTAAACAAAGTCCTAATCTGAGACCCTTTAGTTATCACCAAACTCCCTCTTACCAACCTACAACTAGACTTGTCAAATGTCACATGCATTCTAAAATCATTCAACTTGGATACTGGAAGTAAATTTCTCACAAGTCTTGGAATATGTAAAACATGATCAAGGGTTTTAACCCTCCCATCACTAAAACACAACTTTACCTTTCCCTTACCAACAATCTTCTTCATGTTGTATCACCAAGGAAAAATTCTCCCCCATCATAAGTTGAATATGAAGTAAACCACTCCTTGTGAGGAGTCATATGGTAGGAGCAACTTGAATCAATAAGCCAAGCATCATCAATAATAATGTTAGCAAAAATAAATAAAGCATCAAAATCATCATCTTCTAAGGAATTTTTTGTGGAAGTATCCGAACTCTTTTTCTTGTTTCTACACTCCTTCACATGCCCTCCCTTACCACAATTCCAACACTTTACTCTACTCTTCCTGGGGTTTTAGAACATGCTTTAGAATTGTCTCTCTTTTTGTCGCCTTTAGGCCCTCCTTTTTCTTTGGACCTTCCTTGCGCATGCAAGGCATCTTGGGAGCCCACATTCATGGACTTTCTCCTCATCTCTTCCGAAAGAAGTATTGTAATGAGACTATCTAGCTTTAGTTCTGTACCACCACCACTTATGACAACAATTAGATTTTCCCAAGATTCGGGTAAAGAATAAAACATCAAAATACATTTATCTTCTTCTATCTTATTATCTACATATGGTGAGGTTGCCACTTGGAATCAACAAGAGTTACCATGCTACCTTGACCTTGCTCATGTTTATTATTAGAACAAATACTATTTAGCCAAATGACACAACATATTATTGATAGAAAAAACTCAACAATCTTGATCTCTTGAAGAATAAGAATGTCAATAAAAGTAAATCTTTATTTAAAATCCCGCACAATAAATTTATGGTGGGGGTCCACCAAACCCTAACATTCCATGAGATGTAATTCACAAAGAAAGGGAATTTAAGGGTATTTCCTTGAATCCTAACCCTTCCAACTTAGGGAAGTTGTTCTACATAAATTAGATCTAATTTTGAGGAGAAGAAACTCCAAATTACACTTTTGTGTTTTTTCAAGAATAAATTCCCTTTCCTTAAATTCTCATAGAGGGCTATATGAATAACCAACTATACTGAGGATATAACACTTATATAGAGTAGATTTCTAGATACCAAGGTTTACTAACATTTTTGAAAGATTTGCTAAAGGGATATGTGTGATTTTGTTAAGCGACTATTGCTTACTTGGCCTTTCTTAGTGGTCTAGTGTTGAGAAGGACCTATTGATGTCATGGCTTTTCCAAATGAACCATTGTTGGACTACAAGCCTTTGGTGGGCCAATTACAATTACTTTTGTGATTGCCTATATTTCTCCAACCATATTCATTATTCCTTGCATCGTTGATTAGTTTAAAATTGGTTTGGTATTGCTGGTAGCTAAGGGACAATCTCCAATCTTATGGTCAAAGGATTAGCATTGAAAGTGGGTACTAGGAAAATTGATATGCAAAAAGCATTGTGCATGGCACATGTCACCAATCTATAATCAAGAGTTTCCTTTAAGTCTTGAGAGAGATCTATCTCCACATAAACTCAATCTTGTGGTCAAGTGAAATAAAACACCAAATTCTATGTAGACCACTCTCTCAAATGAAGAGATAATACAATTGAGGACCAACAAGGCAAAGGCAACCCAAGAAACTCAACCCATACATGCAGTTTGAGAGGATGTTGGTCAAACACAACAAAATCCTTTGTATAGTAAGGAAAAACTAACAAGGAACTACAAACAGTCTGTACGATGGAAGAAGATTGCATCCATATAATTAGCCTCCACAAAATAGAAGGGGAAAAACCCTTTGTTTAAGTTTTAGATATCATCTAGCTTAACCTCATGCAAAACCTTATTAGTATTAATCTAATTATGAAGCATGCTTTCAAGTGACATGTAACCTAAAGAGTGGCTAATGAAATCAAATGGCTCTAGACATTTGTATATACTATCAAATTCAAGAACTAGAAGAATACCATCCAAAGAATTAGCAAAATCTAGATACCTTGTGAAAAAATATTGAGACAAACTTGTGAGGTTGTTTCTTTGAAGGTGCCTTTGTTCATTCCAATCTCGATCCCTTCCACATCAAAAACTAAAGGGAAGGGCTTAGGCAACATTAATTTAGGTTAGCATCCCTAAGGACATAAAATCCTAAGAGCTTCCACAATAAATATAGGAGGTGTGATAAAACTCAATAAAATAAATATCTACATTCAAACCTAACTAATAAAATAAAAAAATTTGATTGTCAACTTTTTGAATAAAATATAATTTTGAGTTAACCTATATTTATAGATTTTCACATATGCCTTCTTTTGAAACCTTTCCAAATAATTCTCCTAAATTTAGTTTGAGTTAATAAAAAGGATGTAGTATCCTTTTCTGATTTCCAAAATTTCTCTAGAACATTATTTCATGTTACAAGGATTCTTGTATTGCACATTCTCAAGATTCTTTGATGTAATTTTAAATTTTTTTTTTTACATATATTCTCAATAATATTAATGATCATCTATTCAATAATATTTTTTACACTTTTAAGGGCAAAAAAAAAATTATTAATAAAAAATAAAAAATAATAATTTAGCAACACAAATATTGTACATAGTGATATCTACACATGTACGCATAATATAATAAATAGAAAAATAATTTTCACTTTTTATATACAGTCAAATCATGAGGTGCCATTTAAAAAAGGCAAACTCTCATATATAATATGAGAGTTAGATGATGCATTGGTAAATAAACCATTGTAAAAATAACCTAACATCTAGCCTTAAACAAAATTTCCCCATTAGTTGACATCTATTTTTTCAAAAAAAGTACTCAGAAACTCTTGACCTCTTGAAGAAGACCCTTCTCAACCATTTTTATGCATTGTACAACCGCTTCACCTTACTAATTATGTGTCGACATATTGGACAAGTTTTGTTTTCACCAGTCTCTATTCTGTAAAAACACATCGATATAAAAATAGAATATATTAGAATAATGAGATTTTTATAATCTATGAGAATAGAATAACATGTTTCTGCTAAAAGTGGGATAGAATATATTATTTAAATATTGATTCAAAAAAATCTACACTATTCTACCATGAACGTCTTTATCTATATAAAATATTATTTTAAAAAGAAAAGACTAAAACATATACATACATACATACAAGATTGACTCAAAAATTGTGTAGTTGAATTTCAATAAAATATCATATAATTTGAGACAATACAAAAAATACCACCTAATTGTAAATATATACATGTTCAAAAGAAAATATAATTATTAGTATTAAAAAAACATATTCAAAATTTTCATATAAAAATATTAAATTCGTGAAGAATGTAACCGTTAAAGAAAATAGGCTATATAACAAAAAAACATACCTTTGGCCACAAGTATAACATGTTGCGCAGTGCCCACAAGGAACAAAAAAACAACTTCGTGGTTCATCATAACAAATGACACAAATTTTCCCATCATACAAATCCTCAGTAGAAGAAGTTATCCCCGATTCTTGGTCTTGTCCAAGCGTTCCATAATTAGATAAATCACTAGTTGATTCTTTGGGAGGTATCAATGGAGTTCTTTCTGATTCTTCAGGTTCTGTGTTTGTTTGTGATGTTTGATCTAAATGTCCCAGTATTCTAAAAATACAGTAAACCACAAGAATAATAACCCCTGAGAACCAAATAATATTATGAATCAATATAACTTCTCCAAAATTCTCAAAGAATACATTATTCATTGTATACTTTTTAAATAGGACATATAATGATTAAGTATCCTTCTCACTATTATTCTCCAAAATGTAATTGAGATTGAGATAACTATTTATTTTCTTATTTTCTATTTAAGCACATGAATGTTCATAATAATTTAAAAAGAATACCTAAGATAATAATGTATGTCAACAACCGAGCTCCATAAGATAGTTCAATTGACCAAATGTTGCTTCCAACCTGCAATTTTAAAAATTATAATCAAATACATTTTTCATAACCTTCCCTTATTATTTTCCATGAAAATTTTATATCTTTAACATAAACTAAATTAATTCAAAATTTGATATTTATTATGCAATCAATCTTCCAAACAAACATTAGCTTCAAGAATACACATCACCTACCATAATATTACACAATATCAAAGCATCATCACAACCTTCTTGTAATAAATTTGAGTTATAATCTTATAGATTAGATTAGGCTAACTCCATTTATTTGTGCAAAATAGAGTTATTTCTTCCTAAGATTTATAGCTGTCTTATTAGGTTTTCTTTAAGTCACATTTTCTAAGAAGTTTTAAGCAAGAAAAGAGTTCAAGCTAATAAGGTGGTCCTTAGAAAGGAGTTCAAATTGTCATATTGCTATGACTAAAGGGCTGTTGGAAAACGTGTCTCAACCTTGCATTCCTAATATTCAATTTTAATATTTTTCTATTCATTCACTATTTCTTCTTTTAAGTATTTTGTCTTCATGTGGGAGAGTTGGCATCCCATTTGGAGATGACATGAAATTCATTTTAAGTGGATTTTGTCCTCACATGAGGAGGTAGGGATCCTAAATGGGGTGGCATAGTGGCATCTTATGATGCGTGTAAGGCCATCACAATGAGAGTTACATATGATAGATTCTTATGATGCTTAAGAGCATGTAAGAGGGAGATCACATTGAAATCTCAACCAATATTATGATAAGCTTGGACACTTGTCATCGATCACCTTTGAATTGTTGAATGAGGACAAACTGGAGCGCCCAATTTTGGGTGGTCAAATATAATAGTTTATATGACAATGACATGTAAGGAATATTACTAAAATTAGATGGGAGGATCATTTACCAAGGAGGTTGTTCGAATTTGGTGTCTTGGTTTGGGCAACATACCTCCTATGGTATTGCTAATGGTTTTTTCAAACCATTTATGGTTTCTAGTTTGTACTTCACCTATTTATTGGTGCTTGGAGTTGTAGTTTGCATGGACATTTTTGCAAGTATTGTTATGCTACTAAAATCACTCCAAAATTGTATGTTGGTGAAACTCATGCAAAGGCTTGTTGTACAAGTGTAATATAACTATTATTATTATTGAATAATAATACATTGGGTTGCTTTGGAGTGTGGATTTTTTTCTTTTGAAAGGGTTTTCCCACACACTTGTGCTATGGTATATGTGTATCTACTTTCTATAATTTTAAAAGATTGAAATGATCACAACACTTTCCTTTGTATATTAGTGTAGGAAGCAATTATCTATACCTTGAGTCCTTTCATTTGGTATCAAAACTTTAGCACCTTGGATTCTAGATGTTGGGTTAATATTTTTCGTACTAATCTTTGTTTGAGTGGGAGCTTGCACAAATAGACTTTTGATCTTATTGTAGGAAGAGATGACAAACACATCCATGATAGAGATGGAGATGTCTTCTAATAGTAATTTTGAGTTGTAGAAACTCAAAATGGAAGATATTCTCATAGACAAATATCTATGGTTGCAATATCTAGTACAAAGCCTTCTACAATAATGGTCTTGTAAGACTTTGCTTGGCTAATTCAATGTTGTTGAATGTAAATGAAGAGGTCACAACTACACTTCTTTGGAAGAAATTGAGAGATTTGTACCAAGAAAAAATTGTGCTTAACAAACTCTTTCTAAAAAAGAAGTTGTATACACTCATGATGGAGGATGGTGGTTGTGTGGCTAACCACTTGAGTGCATTAACATGGTTGTTACCCAATTGCACTATGTTGTACTAGAAATGGAAGATAAGGATCATTGTATGACTTTGTTGTGTTCTTTGCAAGATTCATGGGACTATATTGTTATGGCTATTGGGAGTTTTAACACCAAGTTAAAAATGGATGAGGTTGAGGTATCACTACTTTCCAAAGAGATGTGAAAAAAAACTTTCAAATATGTGAAAGGCCTTAACTATTCATAGTAGATACAAAGAAAAAGGAAATAATGTAGACAAGAAACAAGATAATTTTATATCTAAATCTCATGGGAGATCTAAATCTTCTAGTAATTCCAAGGAAAAATGCTAGAATTATGGCAAAACAAGTAATTTTAAAAGAGACTATAAGGAGGAGAAGAAAAATATAAAGAAATATTTTGATGATGAGTCTAAGAAGTCCTCCTAGGTTGACAATGGTACCTTTATCACAACCTTGACTACACGTGTATCATAAGGTGCTAATTGACTTTGATTCATCTTTTCACTTGATCTCATATTAGGGTTACTTTACAAAATATGAAAAATGTGATAGTGGGAAGGTATACCTTGACGATGATTCACATCTAAAAATTGTTGTTCATAGAAGAGTTATGATTTGTTTCCTTAATGCATGAGTGAAAGGGATCAATGATGTACTATATGTCCCTAGTTTGGCATATAACCTACTTTTTGTAAGTAAATTGAATAATTTGGGTGTGTAGGAAGTTTTCTCAAGTGGATTGCGCAAGATCGTGAGAGGAGTTATGGTGCTTGACAAGGATGTTCAAATAGGCACCTTGTTTAGCTAAATACATGCAAGTTTTAGTGCAATAGTTCTTATGTTTATGTAGTGAAGAGATCTATAAAATCTTCACCACCATTGGAACCAACAACAAACATGAGTATTGTATCCACTTATGATGGAAATTCTTTCTTGATACCTAAGGGTGCTCATGTTTTGGAGACTAAGCTTCTTGTATAGAAAACTATGGTATTCCACCTGTTATTGAAAGATAGCATCGGTCAGATCTGGAAATCGATTGCTGCAAGCACCATCGTATTTCATACCTGATTGCATTTATCGTTATTTCTGAAAATCATATCATTCAAATTTATGAGTATAAAATGTGAATCATATTTAATATTCTAAATCGAAATGTAGATTGTTATTCACTGTTAGTGTATATGTGTTATACTAACGCATTGTTAACTATGTGTTAACCCGCACTCTAAAGAACACGTCCCATGAGTGGACGTGTCTCCACTCGTGGAGACACGTCCTCTCATGAGACGTGTCTCTTAGAGGCCGGGTTTACTAACATACATATGGCAAATCCTTCACTGGTATGCAGACATAGAAATCGGACAATGTTATGCATTCAACACATTGATAATCATTAATCTGTGTCTTTCTGGAATTCGAAATCTGAGTCTTAGCTTTTGGTAGATTTCTGGAAATAGAGAATTTTATAGAACCCTTAATCTCTAATACTTTCCATTAGATTTGTTTACATTTACATGGTATCAGAGCCACGTTGTGCAAATCCCAAACAGATCTAATATCAGTTTGCTCTAGAAAATTCGCATTTTCTAAAAATCGAATTTGCTCACATTCTTCATAATGTCAAGTGTGATCAGATTTGAAGATCGCCTTGCTACAGCAGACAATTTCACATCATGGAAGTTCAGAATCATGATGATCCTTAAGGAACATAAGTTAGACTCACTTGTGAGAGAAAATCTGGAGGAACCTAAGTCTGAACCTGAGAAAACTCAATGGGTAGAAAACAATGAAAAAGCCATGAAAATCCTTGTAGATGCAGTTAGAGATCATATAGTGCCCATCCTAGCAAAACATGAAACTGCATACCATATGTTCAAATCTCTTGAGAAAACTTATGAGATCAACAACACCTGCAGGACTCTTGCTTTAAAAAGGCAAATCAACAATGCTCAAATAAACAAAGGAGAGTCCATTAATGCATACTTCATGAGGATTATTGAATTGAGAGATCAATTATCCACAATTGGATATCAGATTGATAGCAAAGAATTAACTCTAATTGCTCTAGGAGGCCTACCAAACTCATGGGAGTCATTCGTTCAAGGAATAAGTGCAAGATCCAAACTCCCTAAGTTTGACAGGCTGAGAACTGATTGCCTCCAAGAAGAAACAAGGCTCTCCTCAAAAGAAAACAAACAAAAAAACGTAGATGAAGATATTCATGTACTCAACACATTGTCTAATAAAAGGAATAAGAAAAACTCCTTCAAGAAAGGATCTTTTAAAAGAAAGAGAAATTCCAATGGAAAGGGATCCTCTAAAAAGAAAGACATCTCTCAAGTACAATGCTTTAGATGTGATCAATATGGTCACTATGCAATGAAGTGCCCTGACAGATCTAAACAACAAGCATTGTTTGCCAAAGTAGGAAAGTCAAATTCAGATCATGAATCTAAAAACTTTGTGTTCTACTCAGCCTTATCTAGTCAAGTATCTAACAATATCAACAACTGGGTGATTGATAGTGGTTCTTCGAGGCACATCACAGGGTTTAGAGAACACTTAGACACCATGACTGAAGAATCTGATGAAGATGTCACAATTGGGGATGACTCTACACATCAAGTGAAAGGGGTTGGAACTTGCTCCATCTCATTGAAATCTGGTCTCTCTCTTCAACTCACTGGGGTCTTATTTGTACCTGGAATAAAAAGGAATCTTATATCCATCTCTGCCCTTGAAGACAATGGTTATAGAGTTACCTTTATGGATGGGAAAGTTCTAGCATGGCCTAAGAACTCAACAATCAAGAAAGCCCAAATCATAGGTGTGAGACAAGGGTATCTCTACAAACTTTGCACTGAAGTCAATCAAGCCCTTACCCTTGACACTTTTGATTCAAATGAGATTTGGCATAGAAGATTAGGACACCTTCATTTCCGTGCCCTACCTTCTGTAGGAAAACTTGTAACAGGCTTACCTAAGTTAAAACCATCTCATGAAGGAACTTGCAAAGGTTGTGCCTTAGGAAAGAATACAAAAGGGTCCTTTCCAAATAGTTTGAGCAAAACCCTAAATGTGTTAGAATTGGTTCACTCAGACTTATGTGGACCCATGTCTGTACCCTCTAAAGCAAGATTTCTATACTATGTCATATTTGTAGATGATTTCTCTAGGAAAACTTGGATCTATTTCCTTAAATGTAAAGAGTCATTAGAAATCCTCAAAAGGTTCAAAGAGTTTAAAGCCCTCTCTGAAAACTTCTACCGGAAAGAAAATAAAAACCTTAAGGACAGACAATGGGAAAGAATTCACCTCTGAAATTTTTAAGGAATTCTGTACGAGTGCTGGAATTAAGAGGGAGTTCACAGTGGCTTACAACCCTCAAAAAAATGGGGTTGCTGAAAGAAAAAATAGAACCATTGTAGAAGCTGCCAAAGCAATGTTGCTTGACCAAAACATTGAAACCTCTTTCTGGGCTGAAGCCTCTAGGACTGCTGTCTACATCCAAAATAGATGTCCTCATTCTCATCTTGACAACAAAACTCCTGAAGAAGCCTTCACTGGCATAAAACCTGACATTAGTCACTTTAGGATTTTTGGTTGTCCCGTCTATATTCATGTGCCCAAGGAGAAGAGATTCAAACTTGAACCTTCCGGAAAGAAAGGGATATTTATGGGATATAGTGAAACATCCAAAGCCTACAGGATATACATACCCGGGCAGAAACAAATTGAATTGAGCAGGGATGTTATCTTTGAAGAAGATATTGCATTCAAGAGGGCAAGAAGTTCTAGTGAGACTGAAACCTATTCCCCTAGAGTACCTGAAATGGAACTTGCTCCTGAGATTCAGAGGGAGCATCCTGAGGAAATGTCACATGAACTTCCTTCTACTTCATATGAGAATACAGATGTCAACGGCAGAAAGAGACCACTTTGGGCCAAGAAGATGATCAAAGAAGCAGAGAATCATGCAGCACCCAAAGGAACGTTCAGGGAGAGCAAAAGACCCAAACGCTTCTCTAGCTATGTTGCCCTTATGAACGATATCATAAACTCCGAACCTGTCAGTGTTTCAGAAGCCTTCAAAAATCAAGCATGGAAAGATGCAATGACAGAGGAATATCAGTCCATTCTAAAGAATGATGTATGGGATGTAGTGCCTAGACCAAAAGGGAAATCTGTTGTCTCTTCCAAATGGCTCTTTAAAATCAAGCATGCTGCTGATGGCAGTATAGAAAAACATAAAGCACGTTTTGTGGCCAGAGGTTTTTCTCAAAAGGAAGGTATTGATTACGAAGAAACATTTGCACCTGTTGCCCGTTACACATCAGTGAGAGCAGTGTTAGCCATTGCAGCAGCTAAAGGTTGGAAGATCCATCAAATGGATGTAAAAACTGCCTTCCTGAATGGAACCATTGAAGAGGAAGTCTATCTGGAACAGCCTGAAGGTTTTGTGATACATAAACCTGACTCACATGTATGCAGACTGAAGAAAGCTCTTTATGGACTTAAACAGGCTCCCAGGGTCTGGTATGAAAGAATTGACAGCTATCTCTTGGGATTAGGATTTTCCAAGAATGAGGCCGACTCCAATCTCTACTTCAAGGTAATCAAAGGTGATATGCTAATAATTATTTTATATGTTGATAATCTGCTGATAACAGGAGAAGATCACCTCATTGCTCAAGGGAAGCATGATCTAATTTCTGAATTTGACATGAAAGACTTAGGCATTCTTCACTACTTCCTAGGTTTAGAAGTATGGCAGAAATCAGAGGGCATTATACTAAATCAAGGGAAGTATACTATTGATATTTTGAAAAGATTTGGAATGTTGGACTGTAGACCGATGTCTACACCTATGGAAACCAACCTTCACAAATTGAAAGAAGCAGTAGTAGAATCCAAGTGTGCAGATCCAACCCTTTACAGATAGATGATTGGATCCTTGATGTATCTGGTTAACACCAGACCTGATATTTGCTATGCAGTGAATGTTCTCAGCCAATTCATGTGTGAGCCAAAGGAAATTCACTTAATGGCTGTGAAACATATTTTGAGATACCTTCAAGGCACTATTGGATATGGTCTTCTTTACAAGAATGATCAACTAGATCTTCATGGGTACTCTAATTCAGATTGGGCTGGAAGTATAACCGATCGAAAAAGCACATCATGATGTTGCTTCAGTTTAGGATCGACTATGATCTCCTGGATTTGCAGAAAACAATCTTTAGTTGCACAGAGCTCAACAAAAGCTGAATACATTGCAGCCTCCATGGGTGCAAGAGAAGCAGTTTGGCTTCGTAAATTGCTTGTGGGACTCTTTGGTGAACCCTTGAATCCTACAATTATTCATTGTGATAACCAGAGTTGCATCAAACTCTCTGTAAATCCTGTCTTTCATGATAGATCGAAGCACATTGAGATCCCCTATCATTATGTAAGAGATATGGTGGAAAAGAAAGTAATTCAGTTGGAGTATATCAGTACAAATGATCAAACTGCAGACATTCTCACCAAGCCTCTCTCTCGAATCAAGGTGGAGCACTTCAGGAAGAAACTTGGTATGGTTGAAATGTAATTTGTTATTTATGTTTGAAATACAAATTGTTTATAAATTGTACTAATATATATAAAGATGTTTAATGTGTAAACTCTTTTGTCATGTGTGTGACTCCATGACTTTATGGGCCTACTTTTCCTGTATGCATTATTGAAAGGTGATGATCTTTCTAATAATGTACACTTGTAATTGACATTGTAAAGTGACGACTCTACAATGATCAAACTATCATGATAGATATCATGTGACTTGATATTTTGGACATGTCATGATAGTGTCTCTTATTGATATCATGGGACTTGATATCCTTTGTAGATCATTATGATCCTTAAGAGATAATCATGGTGGATATTTATATCCATGGATATGCCATGAATTATGGTAGACATCATGTGACTTGATGTCAGTGCACATACCATAATAAGATATGATATGAAGAATGTCATGTGACTTGACAATATTGAGAAATCATATTATGTCTTAGATATCACGTGTTTAGGTGATATCTCTAGTTATTCGATTTGATACATCTTCCCTAGCTAAGAGGGAGTGTTATTGAAAGATAGCGTCGGTCAGATCTAGAAATCGATTGCTGCAAGCACCATCGTATTTCATACCTGATTGCATTTATCGTTATTTCTGAAAATCATATCATTCGAATTTATGAGTATAAAATGCAAATCATATTTAATATTCTAAATCGAAATGTAGATTGTTATTTGCTGTTAGTGTATATGTGTTATACTAACGCATTGTTAACTGTGTGTTAACCCGCACTCTAAAGAACACGTCCCATGAGTGGACGTGTCTCCACTCGTGGAGACACGTCCTCTCATGAGACGTGTGTCTTAGAGGCCAGGTTTACTAACATACATATGGTGAATCCTTCACTGATATGCAGACATAGAAATCGGACAATGTTCTGCATTCATCACATTGATAATCATTAATCTGGAAATCAAAATCTGTGTCTTTCTGGAAGTCGAAATCTGAGTCTTAGCTTTTGGTAGATTTCTGGAAATAGAGAATTTTATAGAACCCTTAATCTCTAATACTTGCCATTAGATTTGTTTACATTTACACCACCAAAGGATGGGTCATATATGTGAGAAGGGTCTAAGGACCTTGAAAAAAAAACCATTGTTAAGGGCTAGATGATTGTAACCATAAGGTCAAATTTTGTGAATATGGTGTTTACGAAAAATAAAATCATGTTTAGTTTTATTTGAGTTCTCATATATCTTTTATTGATGTTGGGAAAAGGTATCTCAAACTTGCATCCTTAATGTTCAATTTTAATGCTTTTGTATGTATTCACTATTTCATCTTTTGTATATTTTTTGTTCATGTGGGAGAGTTGGCATCCCATTTGGAGATGACACGGAATTCATTTTTTAATGGATATTGTCCTCACATGAGGATTTAGGCATCCCACATTGAGATGCAATAGTTATTAGAATAATATCTTTCTAGTTACGTCGTAATGGTCATCTCATTGCTTTTTCTAACTTCATCCTTAGTTAACGATTGTTTCTTTTAGAAACATCGTATTTTGTAATTTATTTAAGGAACATTCGTTCCTCCTGATTAATGCACAACAACATCGATTCTGTAACATGGTATCAGAGCGTGGTTAAATTTTTTTGAAATTTTTTATCATTCTAAAAATTTCGAGCAGATTTTTAGTGGAAATTTTTTCAAAGATTTTTCGTGTGATCAAACCTCGTGCTTCGTGTAATTCGAAATTCGAGGGTTTCTATTTACAGATTTTCGTGACGAAAATCGTGACCCTCCTGGTAGCCATTTCGTGATCTAATTGTGGCACTCTTTTCTGCAAATCCTGGGCGCGCATTCTGCTTCTGGCCGCGCGTTTTCTGGTCACGTCGTCGTTCATTTTCGCGGGTGTTTTGTGTGCACGTTTTTTCTTTCTACCGCGCGACGTGCTTCTCTCAGGCGCGTTTTCTGAAGAAAAAAAAAGAGGTCGCTATTTGTTGAAAACTCATCTCTTGGTTTCAGCCAAAGCTCGTGGATTTATCTCTGTGTTTTAAAGACGCGATTTTTTGACTCCTTTTGCACGCGTTTCTCAGAATTGCTGAAGCCGCAATTTGAAGACGTATTTTCTCCGTTGCGCCTTGCAGAACTCGTTTGGACTGCGGTTTTTTCTGTTCTTTGTGGTCAATTTTGACTTCCCTTCTGGTCGCCTAGGGTTTGGCACTCTTTTTGTCAACTCTGTGTGCAGATTCGAGCTCATCTCTGCAATTTTTTGAGCTTTCATGGCCGTCTAGGGCAACCTGCAATTTCAGCCAGGGTTTTGACCATCTATTTCAAGTCAAAAAAAAATTTCGATCGCAGATTCTTGGTGGGTTTTTTGAGAACTCAATTGGGTTGGTCTCCGAATTTTCTGGGTGCTTCGTTTTTCGTGCCTCAGTTTTTGTGCAACTTTGTTCTGGCGGCTAGGGTTTCAAACCCTCTGTTTTTGAAGCCGACAATCGATGTTCTGGGTTTTTAAATATTTTTTGTCCGTAAAAGAAAAATCCCGTAAAAGAAAAAAAAATCTGTCTTCTGGGTTTTTAAATATTTTTTTGTCCCGTAAAAGAAAAAAAATCTGTCTTCTGGGTTCCAGGAGGGTTTATAATTTTGTCCTAAAAAATTAAGAGTTTTTCTCTTGTATACCCTTGTCAGGGTTTTTGTCATTCGGGAGGGCTCTTTGGTTTTACCATTTTTTCTGAAAAAACGATGATTTGTAATCTTGGGTTTGGCGATTTTTTCCTCAAAAATCGTGGTTTGGTGCAGTCAGTTTTTTTGTCACAGTTGGGGCGAACATCTGCACATCTGGCTTCTTGCAGTCTGTTCTGGGGCATCATGTCCATCTGCAGAAGATTTGAGGGTTTGCCGATTTTTCCTCAAAATCGTAGCAGCTGTTCTCAATATGTCTCTGGTTACAGGGAGGGATAGTTTTCCAACTTCAGGTTGGACGGTTGGTGTTGTTATTTCCAGAACTTCTGCAGTTTCTGGGAGGGTTGGTGGCAGACTCATCTCAAGTGGCAGAGTCAGTGGCAGGCTTTTGTCTTTTGTTGCAGCAACGTTCTGAGAAGAAGGGGGTACCCTTCTCTGTTCTCTCTGGGTAGTTAGAATGATGACCATTAAGGGAGGGTATTAGAATAATATCTTTCCAGTTACGTCGTAATGGTCATCTCATTGCTTTTTCTAACTTCATCCTTAGTTAACGATTGTTTCTTTTAGAAACATCGTATTTTGTAATTTATTTAAGGAACATTCGTTCCTCCTGATTAATGCACAACAACATCGATTCTGTAACAATAGTTTGACCATGTGTGGATAACTTGTGATGTGTGTAAGGTGATCATGATGGGAGTTACATATGATAGATTCTTATAATGCATAAGAGCATGAAAGATAGAGATTACATTAGAATCTTAACCAACTTTATGACAAGCTTGTATACTTGTCATGGAGCATCCTTGAATGGTTGAATGAGGACAAAATGGGGGGACTTAATTTTGAGTGGTCAAATATGACATTTATGACAATGATAAGTTGTAAGAAATATTATCAAAAATTATTGATATGATCTTTTACCAAAGAGGGAGTTGGAATTTTGTATCTTGGTTTGGGCACCACAACTCTTATGGTATTGCTAATAGTTTTTCTAGACCATTTATGGTTTTTAGTTTGTACTTTGTATATTTATTAATGCTTGGAGTTGTAGTTTGAATGAACATTTTTGCAAGTATCGTTATGCTACTAAAATCACTCCAAAATTGTATGTTGGTGAAACTCCTATGAAGGCTTGCTCTACAAGTGTATTGTAACTATTATTGTTATTGAATATTATATTGGGTTTCTTAGGAGTGAGGTTTTTCTCCCAAAAGGATTTTCGTCATGTACCCTTGTGTTATGGTATATTTGTTTATTTCATGTTTATCTGTGTATCTATTTTCTATAATTGTAAAAGATTGAAATTTGCATAGCACTCTCCTCAATAAATTAGTGTAGGAAATATTTTGACACAACATGATTCCTTTCAAGGGGAACTTGGTTTTGAAGGCATTATAGGGGAAGAAAGTTAAGGTATTGACACAATTAGAGGCCAAGGTTTCTCAAGAAGGTTGGGATGGTATGGGACCTCTTTGTACTTGCTTTGGCAGTCAAGAAAGATCGAAACAAAAAGAAAGATTAAAAAAAGTGTTTTTGGTTTTTGTGTGAAACCATGAGTCATGGTAGTGGCTTCACAACTATTTGGGTAGTTTTTTCCTAGTAAGTTTTAGTTTCATGTGAGTGAAGCAATGGTTTTGAAAATGACATGTAGTTGTTTTGTAGTTCCCACTATTAGAAAGTGACAATTTTTTCAAGCAACAAAAAATAATTGTTCGCATTCTAGATCCCTCAAATCAGCTATTTCCTTCAACAAATTAGTTTCCATTCAAGTTGGTGCAAGTCTACATGTATCTATTTCAAATGCCATGAAGTAGGGAGGAGAGGAGAAAATAGGTGAGAGAGGGCATTAGAGGGAGATAGTTGTGCATTCTAAGGTCCATTAGAGGTTTGTAGGAGATCTAGAGATCATGGAGGCTAAGGAAGATCCGTTAGAGCCCCATATTATTGCCTAGTTATGATGTTCTAAATATGTTCATGTTGTTGTACAACTATAGTACGTAGAAGAGAGTGTCTTTTAGCTAGTGTTGGATCTCAAGGACTGAATTTGTTGTTCAAGCTAGAGATATGTGCCCCTTGGGAGGCCTAAGATGAAAGCTCCATTTAGGATATAGTGGATGAGGAGGCTATTAGGCCTCACTCTCGATGAAGTTTTTCCCATTAGTGGGTTTCTCCATGGTAAATCTATTGTCTTCATGTTTATGGACTAATTTGATGCTTTCATCTTCATGTTTATGGCCCTTCTCTTCTAAGTTAATATGTGATGCGACAAACTATGGTATGGAATATTCATCCTAGGGATCATATGGCATCACAATAGTTTATCCATTTGTGGCATAGGGTGTGGGTGCAATTCCTCCATTTTGAAGATAATTTCTTATTTCTATGGTTTGGTGAGATTTTGAGGACCAAAAATCTCCATATTGGGGAATGTGATTCATAAAAAGGATCCCATAAAAGAGCTTAGTTGCCATACAGTGGTGGCTGAAGAGGAACGTGGTTTTGAAGATGTTCCAAGTGAAGAAAGTTAAGGTTTCAATGGAATTAGAGGCTAAGGTTGTTGGAGAAAGTTGAAATGGTATGAGACATCTCTGTACCAGCATTGGCAATTGAGATATTTTGAAGAAGGTATTTTTGTTTTCTTTGTGAAACTACTGGTCATGCATAGGTGGCAATTTCGCAACTATCAAGAGTTTTATTTTGGTAAGTAGCAGTTTCATAGAAGTGGTTGATAGCAGGGGCTTTAAAAGCGGCATGGAACAATTGCATCCGATAACTGGTGGTTTCACAGTTGCAACTATTGGAAAGCAGCGGTTTCATAGTCACTAGTATTGGAAAGTGGTGGTTTCGTCATAACAAAAAATGACTATTGGCACCCCAAATCCTTTAAATTGACTGCTTCATTTAATTGCTCAGTTTCCATTTGGATTTATACAAGTCTATATATCTGTTTCAAATGCCATAAAGCAACGAGGAGCAGAATATGGGACAAGAGCATTAGAAAAAGATTCGCATGCATCCAAGGTCTATTAAATGTTTGTGGAAGATTCAAATATCACGGAGGTTGAAGAAGGTCCTATATGAGCCCGAGAAATAGTCCAGGAAGATCCAAGAAACCCATAGATCTTGGAAGATCCATTGTTGACCTGTTTTTAGAGGCCATTTATATGAGATGCTTAGTTGTGATCTTCTGAATATGTTCATTTTGTTTCACAAATTGTAGCGAGCAGAAGAGAGTGTATTTGAGCTATCATTAGATCTTAGGCATTGAACTTACTCTTGTTTAGGATGGGCGTGTGCTCTTTATGAGGCCTAAGATATAATCCCAGTTATGAAGATGGTGGAGAAGGAGGCAGTTCTAGTCCTCACTCTTACTTGAGTTTTTCTGTTTCTCCAAGGTTAATCTACATTTTCAAATTTATGGCTTGTTTTGATGCTTTCATGTTCATATTTGTAATTCCTCTCTTCCAAGTTAATCTGTGATATGATGAACTATGATACGGAATATCAATCCTAATTCTTATGGATCAGTTATAAAGATAGCATTCTTGAAGTATTAGAACTAGACTCAATAGCATTATGTTCCTATAAACATTTTGGCTTTATTTAAGGTTGACAGAGGATACATTTAGCAGGAAACATTACAACACACAGAACCTTGAGAAAACTGAAAAAGCACATTTACATTGTAGAAAATAAAACAAGTTGAGAATTCAATATTAAGAAAATCTCACAAAAAATAACTAGAGCTTAAAAGTCTACTGGGTGCTTCTTAATAATTATCCCTCTGTAACATAGTTAAATTTCTTCATAATGCCTATAAATGTAGGTTAAAATGATTAAAAGTGTCATACCGTCGTATTGCTTCCAGATGGAGTTGTTAGAACTGCATAGTCATTATGAAGGATTGAAAGCTTCACAGCACATAAGCCCTTTCGTGTCGAACACTTGTACTTGGCAGTTTGGGTGTTATACATTTTGGAAGTAAAATTTAACCTCATGATAACCTGCAGAAAGAAGAACCAATTCCTCACTATTTCAACTTAGAAAAGTTGTTCAATATCTATTTTGGGAATCCATGTTAATATGAGTTAATCTTCATGAACTATCTTTCATGAGTTGTGTGTCTGCAAGAACCCATCTTTCTTCCTAACTTCTCGTGAATCACTACTGGTGAAAGATGAGTCATGAAGATTGATTTGATATTTACACAACTGATTCCCAAACTATGATATTATGTAATGTTGCACTAGGAAAACACAATAAGCAAGAAAAAATTGACAAAATGCTGCTTCTTCCCATATCAAAAGGCTCACAATACCTCTGCACTATGTTGATTGAAGTTTCCCAAAACAAAATAATAATTCCCATCCTCCTTCACAAGATATTCTGTCTCCCCATATCCTGAGAACAAAAAGAACTCAGATTTGATTTGATTGCCACATACAGAAGGCATAAATCTATGGCACAAAATTTTACCATGCCACATGTTATCAAACAAACAATCTTTTCTCTATTGGTCAGTCTAGTAGCATAGAAGAGGAGGTTGCTAACACTGCAATCAATGTTTCTAATTAACCATAATACAGCGTCGAACATCACAATCTTGGCAGCATAGAATAGGAGATTTGTCAATAGAACCAACTCCGCAATAGCATAGAAGAGGATTTTATGAACACAACTTATGTAATCAATAAAACAATGGATTTGGAAGATGTAGCAAAGAGTATTAAATTTCTTGTTCCTATCCTAAGGATAAGAACAGGAGGTTGCTAAGAGGACCACTTTTGCAATCAATAAAAAAATAGATCTTGAAAGTGTAATAGTATAGAATAGAGGTGATCAAGGTAATATTTGTAATCAATAAAGATGCCCAAAGGATAGTAGCATACAAGAGGAGGCCCTAAACAACCTTTGTAACAGCATAGAAGAGAAAGTTGCTAAGAGGACAACTTTTATAATCAATAAAACAGCAGATGTCCAAAGTCTAGTAGAATAGAATACAGGGTCTCCAATGTATCATTTGTATTCAAGATATATGTTCAAGGAGAGTAGCAATGAAGAGGAGATCCAAACAGCATAAATTTTCAAGTCAAGAAAACAGAGTTGCGATTTAGGAAGATTAAAAGCATAGAGGAGGATCTAGGGTGTCAGAAACCATCTAGGATCTAGGAAGATTATAAGCTATGAAGTTAGACCTCTGAAGCTTGATTTCAAATCTACAAAGCTTTTGGAGCATACAATCAATGTCAGAATCCATGTAACCAGGGGCTATACCGCTTAATTTTAGCCTCAGAAGTCCTAAGTGAGGATTTGACGGATCCTGTATCCATTCCTGCAAGCTCTCCTCTCCTGCAGATTTAACATATTATTATTCCATCTAGCAAGAAAATGTTTCAGTCAGAGTTTGAATTATTTTTATCTAATTTCGGAAATCAATCAAACTCAGTGTTGACAACTTGACATTACCTTTGAGTACAACAAGCAAGATGTCCAAAAGTCCAAATGACTTATCCTCACAACTAAGCTTAAATTTAGAGCCCATGTTCAACCAAACTGCAAATTCCTGTTTCCAATAAGACCCATTTAAAGTGAACATAATCTCTGAAAATCCTATCCTTCAAAAAATGCAATGTAGATAAAATTTTCAGTCAATGCTAAAAAATACAGAATGGTTTTGATTTTATCAATAGCTTAGATGCTTGTGAATTATCAACCGATGTAGCAAAGGAACACATCAATTTGACGGAAGTTATTTTAAACAGCAATTAGTTTTACAAAATCATGCAAAAAACAGAATTGAAGTGAACCTTATGATATTGAGGATCAATATACAGAGTGTGCTCCATGCTCCAGTTCCTTTCCACATCAAGTTTTGGCTTGTTTGAGAAACCATACAGCACAGGACCATCCTCGTGCTTATCATATTTTACCTGAAATTGAATAAGTTTTATTACTATTCTAAGCCTACGACCTCCTAACTGAAAAATGACAAGTTTTTATTACCATTCTTTCAAGCTTAACTTTTGCCAAATATCGGAAATTTCCAGAAAACCTTAGCCAACTTGAGATATGAAAACATAGCTAAATTCATTATTTTTAGAAATTCTCATATTACATCTCATTTAACAAAGTTGAAGTCAGATTGGGCAATAAGAGTGAAAATATAGAATATAATTTCACTAATCCGTATGAGGATTTCAATTTCAAGTTCAGGATTGAAGATCAATTTTTTTATGGTGGGACTTTGTAGATTAAAAGGGAAAAGTATTGGCAGTTAAATTACCTGAATCTCCTTGACAAAAATGGGGCTAGCTTCTATTAGATGAGAATAGTTTGGCGCAAGCACCAACTGAGATGTTCCATAAACTCCCAAGCTCAATGTAAGTGATGCTGCAAGTCCCACAAAATGCATTTTGTCAGTACCCGAAAGATCACATGGGTCAGTAATTGCGCAATCTCTACATGTGCATGCATACTATATACTCATTGCATTTATTCAGATCAATGGAATTGGTATGCAGGAATGCGTCCATCTATTGAACCCTGAAACAAATTATGTATTCTGTTCATAGAACCTAATGTTTATGCCTCTTTGGTTGTGTATCCCATTCAAAGAACCCAATGTGTATGCGTTGTTGGTTGTGTATTCCATTCAAAGAATCCTCTGTCAATGTGTATGCCTTGTCGATTGTGCACTCTACTCAAAGAAACCAGTGTAATGCCTTGTCGGTCATGTACTACATCCACACCCACTGTGTTGGAGGTGGTATGTTACCCAATTTTAATAATTTTAATTTATCATGTCTCCTAGGGCTTAAACATGAGCCTTCGCTTTGAACACCAATTTGCTTTTAGCACTTAAGCTCATCACATTCTTTCTATATATACTGCTTTTATGCATATAAATGAAGTGGTATTGGGGAATCAGATTTATGTGTGGAATCAATTAAATAGATTTTTAACAAATACCTAATCTATTAAGCCCTGAATCAAAAACTATATGTACTCTTAATAAAGGATCAAGGGTGTATATATGTTGTCTATATTCATAGACAGGTCTTGTTAATGCACATTTCAAGGAAAGCATATTCAGAAATCGATTTTGCAAGGAATCAATGAAATGGTAATATAGGAATGATCCAATCTGTTAAGCCCTGAATTTGAACTACAAATGACCTAGTGCATCAGCACTGAATTAAACTGTGTACTTCATTCACAAGATCCAACATGCATGCATATTGTTCATATGCATGTTTAGATCATTGTCTATTGGCAAATCTATGAAATGGATACTCAAAAAGACTTACAATAAGTTCTATTAATCCTCAAAGCCAACTTTGCACACATGCTCTAGAAATGCACATATGCGTGTTGTTTGTGGATATCAATCGAACAGGAATTCAGGAATCAGATTTGCAATGAATCCTATCAAGCACTGAGGTAATATAACTGCATTACAGTTCCAATGGTTACATGTTGTTTTCAATGAGAAGATATACATGTAGATACAGTAGATGTTCATATAAGCTCATTTTTATATGCCTATCAATGAAATGTGTATTTAGAAACTGTACTTAAAATGATTTCCATCACGCCTTGTAGCATACTAGTATAGACTAATCACACGACCCAATGTGTGTGCGCGCATGTACATACAGCTTTAAATTTTATATCAAATGGATATTCAGAAATTATACACAGAATCCTATCAAGCCTTCCAAACTGTGTTCTCTCTCTAGCCAAGTGAGACTAATTTTCGTGAATGAGATCCCCCAATGTTCAGAAGGGGATTGTCTTCCATTTACATTACATATTGTTTGACAAGGTGTACCACCCCCTCCAGATTCAAGCAAGTACCTCCTCTATGCAATATCAAGGAAATGGGTAATAAGGAATCACACTTGCAGATAATCCTATCAAGCCCTGAAACAAACTATGAGTATATCCACAGAATCTTATGCGTATACATATAGTATAATTGTACATAATGTGATTATACATATAATCAAAAGGTTATTCAGAAGTCAGACTAACAAGGATTCCATCAAAGCATTGAATGATACTAATTACTATGTGTACTGTAATCACAAGACCCAATGTGTATACATATACACAAACATATATATATATATATCAATGAAATGGATATTCAGGAATAAGGCTTGCAAGAAATTCTATCTAGTATTGAATAAAATTATAAACCAGACTTAGGACTCAATAAAGCCCTGAATCATACTATATGCACTATAATCACAGGACCCAATTTTTATACACAGTATATATGTGCATATAGATAGACATAGACATACATACTCATGCTTATATGGATATCAATGAAATGGATATTCAACAATAAGATTGCAGGAAATCCTATCCAACACTAAAGAAAACTATAAAATAGAGTTAACGAGGATTCTATCAAAATCTTGAATCATACCACGTGTATGCTAATCAGTAATCACAGGGTCCAACGTGTATACATATTATACAAATACATACACACAAACCTACACATACAGGTACCTATATATATCAATGAAATGAGTATTCAACAATAAGACTTGCAGGAAATCCTATCAAATCTTGAAGAAAACCGAATACATTCCAGGATTTAAAGTTTTCTTCAGTGCTTGATAGATATATGTATGCACACACAGTTTTCTTCAGTGCTTGATGATATATGTAGACACATATTTTTGCTAAATGTCCATTTCATTGATATGCGTATAACATAAGAAAGATTAAGTATATTTAAAGGATCTATAATTTTCTTCAGTGCTCGAAATAGGTGTCCAGGAAACAGAGCTTCCTGAGCCTGCCCCTTGCCCCCTGCTCCCGTCCCATCCTCTCCCTGTCTCCCTGTCTCTCTCCCCTATTTATATGCTATGGGTACGGGTACTCACTACTCAGCAATCAGTCTCACGATGAATCCTATCGAGATATGAAGGAAACTAGGAATCCTTTGTCACAAAATCCGATGTGAGTGTACTTCAAGATGTTCTAGAAATGCAAGAAGACAATAATTAAAGAACAGAAAGAACATAATTATAGTTGAGGAAAAGTTTACATGCCAAATATCCAAAATGTAATGGGAACGATCATACAGGCCCAGGACTCCTCCCTGTTCTCTTGTTGAGGAAAAGAGTAGTTGTAATAACACCCTCTTGTGACTCCATACACACCTCTGGGCATGGTGGATGCTTCCAATACCCACAAAATTAATCAACTCCACAGCAGTCCCTGAATAAATCAGAACCTTTTGTAGCAAGTAATAATTATGAGCACCCACTTCATATTTCCTTTCAGATTTGCTGTTCTTACTCTATGAAGATAACTCAATTGAGTTAATTTTTACTGAGCAGTTGATTCATTACCATAATAAAGTAACACTCTGGATCCATAAAAACAAATCTTAGATTGTTTTGATTAAACCCTAAATTCTATTTTAGAAAATGTTTGTATCCAGCTATTCCAGAAGCTGATACCCAACAGTCTCAAAGTGATGCAATCAATCATATGGGTATTCTTGCTTTATGTGAGTTAATGCAGGTGGCATTGATTGGAAGGTTAGAATGGTAGATGAGTAGATGAGCCGATGTCTGATACTGTTGTATGTTTAAATTTTAATGAGCCCACATGGAGACTGGAAGTTAATCTGCACAATCAATTGAGGTCCCACCATAGGTCGAAAGAAATTTGTGAATGTTTTGTGAATGCATGTAAAGTTAGGCAGTGAGAGCAAAGAAAGAAATGTAAGAACCTTCCCGCACAGGGACATTGTTAATATAGAACTAAATGCCATTAATTGTCTGTCTGATACTTCTGTCACAGGTGAACTATTTTCTGGTTGCGAAGTTTGGAGTAAATATTTCTTCATTCTCTAGAAGGGCTATATACAGAAAAACTATACCGTATCTATTCTTGTAAAGTACATAGACCAAAGGAATTAGATCTTGGATCGGTCATTGACTTTTTAATGTGCGATCTTCATAATGGTTAAAAGTCGCATCGTACACCCGTGATTCTCTCGTTTGTGTGATGTCAATTGAGGGGCAGTATAGTGGTATATATTTATTATAAGATAAGATTCCATATTGCCTAGTTGGCTTCATATCAATAATTTGTTCACTAAATAGCGAGGGTTTTATAAGTTCATTGGTTTAAGTAGATAAATATAATATAAAGTTTAAATGACTGATTAATTAATTAAATTTAAATTTTTTGAGGGTGAATTAATTAGTTATATATAAATATAGGACAAACTTCTATCCAAAACTTAACAAAATAAACATATAATAAAAAGTTATTATATAGCAAAAGGGGTCAAGTTTTAAAGCTACCAATACCCTTGAAAACTCCCCAAACACTATTAATTGACAACTTAACCCTTCCACCCTTCTTAACCACAAAAGAAATATCATCCACACCACTATAAAAAGTCTCGAACTTCACCCCACGAAACACCCCCTCGCTCTAGGTGTCTATCAAGCACTCTTTTCACTCATGTTGGTAATGGTTGAGCATTGGTAACCTTGAAGCAACCTTTGAAATGAGTGATGGGCAAGTGTTTCACCACCAACCTCATATCCATGCAATAGGCTTTAAGATCCTACAATTCATGATATACTACTTACACTTCTTTGCTAACGATACTAACATCTCACATAATCGTTAGAGAATTTAAACAACCCAAAACCTCCTACAACTCCTTCATCTTAGTAGCATCCATGCCAAATGAGTCAAACTAAAATGACATCATGATCTAAAGCAACTAGTTTTGCACCTTAGATGAAGATGCTACCGAAATAAATAAGAATTGAAGCCCTAGATCTACCCACACCCATGTCACCTAAGCCAAAAGCACTAAACACACAATTGACTAAATTAAGAGATGTTATATCATGGCAATGGAATATAGCACAAAGAAGTTGGTTAAAAATTATACCCATCATATTGGGGTCTTAGGTTTAACATCACAACACCTATGAGAACATACATTTTCATTATTAGACACACCCTAAAACCACAAAGAACTAAGACAAAAGCATAGAGAAGGGGAAGACAAGATGCCAGAAAAACCTCAAACGTTGGATAATACATATGTGTCGAGGATAGAAATAAATCATCCTTGCAATTTAAAACCATGATCATCTTACTTAAAAGGAGTTTGTCACCTCTATTATCTGGTCAAGGAACCAAAGCAACATGCATAATAATGGGGAATATTAGGCCCACATCATTGAAATGATAAACTAGAGGGCTAAGAGGAAAGGAGCCAACCAAATGAATCAAGGCAAGAGAAAATGAAATAAGAGTTTATCTCACCTTAGCGAAGACTCCACATGCTCACTATGAAGAATAGTAAAATGAGCTTGGTTAATGTCAACATTTGACAAGAAGTATTCCACTTTATTGTAATCATGAAAATAAATAAAAAAATTTAAAGAAGTTGAATGCCTCTTTAAAGAGGTTCCTATTTTTTTGAGTTGGACAATCCAATTTATTAAGCTCTCGAATCACCACGAAAGAGTCTCCTTCCATAATAAGTCTCTTATAACCCAAAGAGAAAGCACCACCATAACGGCTTCCCACTCCATTTCATTGTTTGTTGTATGCCTAAGAAAAAAGGACTACCTTTCACAAAGATATACTATTTGAATCTTTAATGGTAATACCAGCCCTAGCCAAGCCAAGGGTTTCTCTAGAAGCCCAATCTAGACTGAGTTTCAAAAACCTTAAAAAATAAAATTCATCTAACAAGATTATTTTCTAACAATCTGATTATCTACCCTATTAACAAGGTTCATATTAATAAATTTAAATTGTATCTATATATAGATTATAACTCTAGAGGAAAAAAGTTTTATATAATATTATTATACAAAGAAAATTGTTAATATAAAAAACTGTGGGCTGAAAATAATTAGATTGATGTGTTAACATCCTCTCTTTCTTATATTATCAAGTAAACTGTGTACTCTGTTCCTGGGATCAGATGTGTAAACATGCTCTAGAAGTGCACATATACAGGTTTATATGGATATCAATCAAAGAAAAATTCAGGACAAGATTTGCACAGAATCTTTTCAAGCCCTGTAATAAAGATAAGTGCATTATGACTTCAATGTGTACCTGTTGTATCAAACTTACAATGAATTCTACCAAACAAACTAGTCTGGACTAACCATATGATCCAATATGTGAGTGCATGTAGATACAGATTTAAAATTTAAATCAAATCGGTAATCAGAAAGTAGACACAGTGTCCTATCAAGCCTGCTAAACTATGTGTTCTCTGTCCAGCCAAGCGAGATCCCCAATGTTCACAAGGGGGTTGTTTTCCACTTGCATTACATATTGTTCCAACAAGGTGTATCATCCCTTCCAGATTCTAACAGGTGCCTCTTTTATGAAATATCAAGTAAATCGGTAGTAAGAATCATACTTGCAGATAATCCTATCATGCCCTGAAGCAAACTTCATGTATATACATATAATGTTATGTGTATACAGATAGTATATATGTAGAAATTTACATGATGTGTTTATATATATCAATCTTCAGAAACAAGGATTCGATCAAAGATGCTATGCCCCAATGTGTATATGCATTATTCATACACACAAAGCGTTTTAGGAATAAGACTTTGCAAGAAACTATATCCATACTGAATAAAAAAAGCCTTTTTTATACTACACATATGCTTATACGGATATCAATGAAATTGATATTCAGCAATAAGACTTTCTGGAAATTCTATCCAGCACTGAAGAAAACAATTAAATAGGATTCTATCAAAGCTTTGAATATACTCTGCATGCTATCAGAAGGTTCAATGTATATACATATTATTCACAGACACACAAACATAGACTTACAGACCTGTGCCCATATATATATCAATGAAATGAGTATTCAACATAACACTTGCAGGAAATCCTATTGAGTCCTGAAGAAAATTGAACATATTTACAGGATCTATAGCTTTCTTCAGTGCTGAAAAGTTTCCTAGATGTTTGGACTGCTGAATATAGGAATATGTATATTCACAGGATTTTTTGTTTTCTTAGTTATATATGATATGGATGTAGTATAAAAAGGGATATGTATATTTACTGGATTTATAGTTTTCTTTTTAGTGTTTGATAGCTTTTTTAGTCTGAATTGCTAAACACCCACTTTATTGATATACATATGATATAGGGAGATGTATATTTATGAAATGAGAGTTTAAAAATTAGACAGAGATTTACAAAGAATCCTACTATCTCCTGAAAAATCTATGTATTATATGTATTTGTATATGCACCAATGAAATGGGTATCCAGGAACCAGACTTTTAAGGAAGATTGTTGAACCCTGAATCTATGTATATTTTCACTAAATCCAGTGTCTATTTGTATGCACATACTGTTTATATGCCTATTAATGCTATGGGTACTCAGCAATCAGTCTCACTATGAATCCTAAACTAGGAATCCTCTGTTTCAAAACCTGATGTGAGTGTGCTTCAAGATGCTCTAGAAATGCAAGAAGACAATAAAAAATAACAAAAATAACAAAAATAACATAATTGCAGTTGGGGAAAGGTTTACATGCCAAATATCCAAAATGTAATGGGGATGATCATACAGGCCCAGCACTCCTCCCTGCTCTCATGTTGAGGAAAAGAGTAAGTGTAATAGTAACCTCTGGTGACTCCTCCATACGCACCCCTGGGCATGGTGGATGCTTCCTGAACCCACAAAATTAATCAACTCCACAGTAGTCCCTGAATAAATCAGAAAACTTTGTAGCAAGTAACAATTCCGAGCACCCACTTCATAATTACTCTCATAATTAGTCTCAGAATTTGCTGTTCTTGGATTTTGAAGATAGCCCAATTGTGTTAATTTACACCGAGCAGTTGAATCATTGCCCAACCAGTGTCAGATTCAGTGACACTACGCTCTGGATCTATATAAACAAATATTAGATTGTTTGGATTAAATCCTAAATTCTATTTTAGAAAAATCTTAATATCCAACTACTACAGAGTCTGCTACCCAACAGTCTAAACAGTCTAAACGCAATGCAATCAATCATATGGGTATTCTTGTTCTATGTGCGTTATTGTAGGTGGCATTGATTGGCAGGTTAGAATGGTAGATAAGTAATGGGCCAATGTCTGATACTGTAATATTTAAATTTTAATGAGCCCACATGGAGGAACGGGCGGAAGCTTAGGCTTGGGATTTTAATATATGATGGAGACATATTTGAACAGGACAAAAAAGACTGGAAGTTAAGCGGCACAATCAATTGCGGTCCCACCATGGCCTCTGTAAAAGAAATTTGTGAATGTTTTTGTATATTTTGCTACCGGTGATTCTTTAGTGAACGTATGAAAAGAGTCGGTGAGAGCAAACAAAGGTAGAACCAAACGCCTGTTAGGTAGTGGGTTTGATACTTTTGTCAGCGCTGAACTATTTTCTGGTTGTAAAGTTTGGAGTGGAAATTTATTGAATCCTTATATAATAAAGAAAGATGATATTGTATGTGTGTTTATATAGTATATTGACCAGAGGGATTGGATCTTGGATTGCTCATTGACATTTCCTGTTCTGTTAAGATTAAATTTTATAATGGTTACACGTGTGGACATTCTCTAGTTTCTAGATGTTATGTGTGATGTCATTTGATGTGCATGTCACTTGTTACAGTGGAAAATCTTTATTATAAGTTATGATTAAATTATATTTTAAAAATTAAATTATTATTGGAAATAATTTAGTTGAGAAATGTGTAATAATTGAAGTTCTAGATTTATATTTCTTTTGTTTAAGTAAGACACATGAAACACACATTTGATCAAGTTTGGAGATGCTAACAAGCTCAATGAAAGATAGTACAAAAAATCTGATTGAAAATTAGATCCCTCAAAAAAGGATCCATAGGCTTAACAACATGACACCTATGAGCCATTGAGCACTACTAAAAAACAAACAAAACAACTACTACAACAAAAAATGTATTTTCATTATTGAACACAACTTCTAACCAAAGAGAACTAGGGCACAACCATAGAGAGGGAGAAGACAAGATGCCAAAAAAACCTCCTTGGGAGAGCCATTAATAGACCCACATGGTACAAAAATGACATGTTTTACATAAATGTTAAAGGATAGTGAACATCATCATCACAACTTAAAATCATGATCATTCTCCTTAAAAGAATGTCAACATCCCTCTTGTTTGATCAAAGGAAGAAAAACATCATGCATAATAATGGGGATTAATGCAAGAAAATCAAATGAAAGTTTATCTAACCTTGGCTAGGATCCCATGTCTTGACTATAAAGGATAATAAGAGGATATTGGTTGAAGCCAATATTTAACAAATATGTCACTTCAAACAAACAAAACATCCTCAAACGGTATACAAAAATTCAATGCCTATTCAAGAAGACTCCTACTTTTTCAACTTGGACAACCCAATTTGTTAGGTCCCCACATCATCACTAAAGAGTCTCCTTCCATAATAAGCCTTTTAGAGTCCAAAAAACGAAGTTCCACCATAACCACTATACACTTTACTTCATTATTTGTTTCGCTGAAAAAAATATCTTTCATAAAAAGATAATTTGAATCTTCAATAACAATATTAACTCTAACAAAACTCAATTAGAAGTAAAATTTAAAAACTTGAAACAAATTATGTAACAAAATTATTTTATAATAATCTAACTATTTAGTATCTTATTAAGAAAAAATCATATTAATAAATTTTAAATTATATATATAATAACTATTGAGAAAAATAATTTATATAATAGTATTATACTAAAAAAATTGTTAATATAAAAAAATGTAAGTGATACGTTAACATCCATTCTCTTTCTTATATTAAATTGTGAAAGTTGTAAGTTAAAATAATATTAGATTTTCTAGAGATTTATTTTTTATGGAGTTGGATGTGATTTTATAAAAGGAATTGTCATTCTTATTTTTATTATTAGAAAATCTCTTACTTTTATTAGTTTGAACCATCACAATTATTTTAACTCTATAGTTTTGTATAATTAGAAGAATGAAAGTTCAAAGAGGTAAGTGAAGGGAGGGCCAACGTTTATAATTTTAAAATAAAGTTATTATAGGATATGTTTAAGAAGGGGGTCATAAGTTTGTCGTTTATTTTAGCAATTTTTAAAGGTGGATGATAATTTATATAGTATGCTTTTTCTTATAAATGAAATTTAGTAATTGAAAAGAAAAGTTAAAAAAAATCAAGAGTTCAAAATTTATTTATTTACATTTTTTTATGTGTTTAAGTTTAGGAGATAGTTTTTTTTTCACTAGTTCTATTAAATAAATTAGATTATTATAGAATACAAATTCAAGAAAATATGATATATAATAAAAAAGTATAAGAATTGGAAAGTGTTTGGTGTAAATTGAAATGTTATAGAAAATAAATGTAGAAATGAAATATGTGCACCTCAAATATGTAAGATATGATATTAAAAATGATTTCAATAAGCTTGAGAGAGCTTTGGTGCAATTTTAGACTCTAACAAACAATTTCCAAAAGTTAGACACTACGACAATATATAGGGATGTTGTAGTGTATATTGGGTACTACTAAAAAGCAAAGGCACTATTGCAAGTCCATGGAATAGGTATCTAGGGCTCTAAAGGCTCAAGAAATTGCAAGACTTACTAATCAAAATCCATGGTTCCTCTCCTACTTATAGAATGTGCACATCCATGTTTAAGTGTGAAGAAATATAACATTAAGTTGAAGATTGGGACAATGGGGAAAATGGTGTGTTGTAAAGGGAACTACCTTAGTTGGTTCCATTTTTGATATATTTAAACCTAAAGAAGGAACACATATAATTTTCTAGTTATGCACACAGAGTTATGTTTAGAGATTTGTGTTCACAATCACAAACCTAAGGGAATAAGCTAAGTGCAAGTGGTGTGTGCAATGATGGAAGTCAAACAAGGAGATGTGGATCACAAAAATGGATGCAAGCAAAAGGGAAGGATGAAAAAAAGCGCTGTAGATTTCAATGGAAAAACTAAGGAAAGGGTTTGGGAGATGGTTTAAAAGAAAGTGAAGTAAATAGAGATTTGTGGATTCCAATGGAAGGAATGAGAGGATGAAATCTACGAGGGAAAAAGATAGGGAGAATGATAGACAAGGATCATGGCTAATATGTTATGGTGAAGTTCCACACTTGTAATCTTAAAATGTGCAATTTGTTGCACTCCTCTCTTTAATGGAATTTCATTAAATCACCTATGTGTTGAGAGTTATATTCTCATCTAACTTCTTATAACCTATAAAATGGAAGCTAAAAGTATGCTTGTACTAACTTTTTTAGAATACGATCATTAAAACTTAGTAAAGATTAGGGCATGAAGGGGTGGGTAAACTTATTTTTAAAAATTTGATTAAGGACACTAGAAACCAACTTGGATTGTTGTTCAAATAGTACTATTAAGTACATAAGAGTGTCCTTTAAGAGTAACAAACTCATTTTTTTAGGGATGACTAATGGGGTGATCCCAAGGTTGGGACCACTTGCATTATTTATGATAGGGAAAATGTCAAAAATAATTGAAATGGTCCTAAAACACAATTAGGATAATGGACACTATATTAACTACAAAAACGTAAGATCAATATTGCAGACAAATTTTGTCTTACACACTCATAAATTTCCTCAATAATATATTTTAAAAAATGTACATACATAAAGCCATTATTTTATGTGTAAAATAAAATTATAATAAGTTTGATAATATTATATTTTATATTTATATTAACACCATATAAAGTTGAAAAGGATAAAATTGCTTTTTTTTTAATAAAATTTCTTAGTTAAATGAGTTAGAAAAGTAACTACCTAAAATAAATGTATGAAAATTAAATGAGTAAAATAAAGGTAGTTGACTTTTAGCTTTAGACTGGATTGTGTAAGATATTTTTAGTCAAATTTTCATGCATTAGAAAGTTCAATAATTTTATATGAACAAACAAAAGTCAATAAACTTTCTATTTCATTGTGAAGGTTACTTTTATGATTATAAAAGTGATTTACACAACTACAAATTTGATCTTTACATGTGAATTTGGTCTAGTATTACAAGTATAAAAAAATGATTCTTAGATCTTAAAGTTGTTTCTAGAAAATTTGAACTTACATAAAAAATTTGATTGTGTGGTTGGGAGTTTGGTAATGACTAGGAAAATATGTCTTCATTTAATCATACCCTATAAATACCAAGTCAACATTTTTTTGAAAATGATCAAACACAACAAGAAAACATGCAAAAGATAGCCTAGATGTCAATGAAGATAGGTATTGCTCTTGAAATGTTAATGCAATTTATAGTCAAATACCTAGATTAATTCTTTGTTTCATAAAATGAATAAGGGCATTATCTTTAAATACAATTCTAAAGGATGTACTTAAAA